>MCJB01019083.1:2574-35618 GCA_002018475.1 Nicotiana obtusifolia | reverse complement strand
CCCCCCCGCACCGTCGAAACTGACCTCACCCTTAAGGGTATCGTTATCAACTCTTTGTGCCATTTGATTTGTATGAGCGCCGGGAAGAACCGAGCCCCTTCCATTTGCGTTGTTGGAAGCACCTGACAACGCTTGTTTCAATTCCATCATTACCCGATCCTGCCTTGAGGGGTGGCCCATGATGGCTTTCTATTACTCTCATTGGATTCTTACTGTTTCTGTAACATGTTCCTCTTCCACGTCATGGGGAGTTGGCTCTCGTATATGCCGAGGGTACTGTCCTCCACGGATAGGGGTTGCCTTATCCCCCTAGTTGCAGGTGTCGCTGATCGAATCCTCTTGTTGATGTAGATTTTCATGTCCCTCAATGTTGTGTGCGATGTTGACAACATCAGCTGCCATTTTTTATTTCTTGCTAAGGAACAAAGAATCAAACAAGTTAGTAATAAACGCAAGGATCAACTCAATTACGCAACTGTCTAAGCCCTACAGTGGGTGCCAAACTGTTTAGAAGTAAAACAGTACAGTTGCATTGTTATATGGTTTATAGACAAACGAACTGATTTGATCAAAAAATAATAAATAAACAAGATTAAAAGTAAGACTTAGCGGTTAAAATCGAAGGAAATGACAAGCTTGGCTCCGAGAGCAATGTCTCCGAGGACAGAAATCAGAACAATATAGAAGAGCGAATAAAGTTATTTGATTAAGCTTGAAAATGGAATATAGCGAAATTTTTTCGCCAAGAATTTTGTGTGTTACAATGGCTGCTGAGCCTACTATTTATAGCTATACCTAGGGAAACAAGATCGTAGGATCAAGCCCTTCTTAAATAACAATAAAGGGGCCATTGATGAATATGTAACGGCAGGCCATTAATGCAAATATTCTCTGTAGCGGCTGTCTATTTAATGTTGGAGAATATTCTTCATTGAATATTATTCAATGGCAAGCATTCGAACTATTCCCGTTGACCAGGCCCCTCTTGGGGTTTATCCGATACCCTCTGCAACTGTTGTTCCCCAGCACTGGTTGTTACTTGATTTGTTTTCTACCTATCATCAGCTCCACATGTCGCACTATCATTTGATAATTTATTGTGAATCAATTTTACCCTATAAGATGCTCCTACCTAGGTGTGCAAATAATGAAGGAGCACGATCAATGGTTAATGATAGAAGAGAGCAACATAAGGATTGCAAAGCTCAAAAAGAAACTAGGATAGTAACATGTGGAAAAAATTTTGTAAAATATATACAAAGAAATCCATTGAATGTTTTTGGGGATTGAAATAGGACAAGGTTGCTAAACCATGAGCAACTTCATCCTGTAGTACAGTCCATATGTTGCACCTCATTTTAATCAAAGCATGGCTTCTCATGCATCATCCATACTTCCATGCCATTGTATGGTGCAGTGCAGCAATGCACATAAATCCATTTTCCAAGTGAAAGCAATATAATAGTCTCACAGAACTTTCAATTGCTTCAAATACAACTGGCTTTCCCAGACAAAGGTGATTGTTATGCAACTACCCTACATGCATTCGTTACCTACATGATCTAATCAATTTAATTAGGCAATTACCATATATTTTCTTTGTTCAATGGACACCTATTGTGTTTATTTAGTCCCCTTTGTCTCGGAAGCAACTTCTATTTCTACATTTCCTTGTTCCTCACTTAGTGGAATTCTCTTTTAGACTCTGACTCACCCACTTCATTCAGTCGTTTATTTCCTTTCAGTTACTTCGAATGTAACTGCTTTATCTTCAACCTTGTTCATATAAAACTTGACATGTCGGAGGGCTTACTCCACTAATTACGAGACCTTTTCTCCTGCCTTCACGCACGATTCCTCCCCACCAATATAGACCGATTTAGAAACTTGAATAAACCCATCAAAATTTTGTGTTTGTGAAAGACAGTGAACAACTAATGCTTCCTATGATCTAATTCCAGGAACAATGTTTTTGACGACCATTTCGGGAAGAAATTCCATCGCCTCAGAAAACAAACCCCTCTAGCGTAGAAGATGCACTAATCCATCAAATGTAATTGATTGAGGAACGAAGCCCCTGCCTACCATTTCACCCAGCACATCACAGGCTTCCTCCACTTCACCCTCTATAATCATGCAGTTAACTAAAATGTCATATATCAGTGAATTCAGTTGCAAAACCCTTTAGTTTTATTTTACAAAAAACTTCTTTTGCATAGGACAACAGTCCTCTCCTACACAAAGCCTCCAATATAGTATAGTAAGTGTTCATTTCAGGTTTACACCCCAGTTCCTCCATACAACTAAGCATTCTTACTGCCTCATCCACTTTATTCAACTTACACAAACCATTAATATACAAATTATAAGTTACAATATCAGGAACTAAACCTAGCACAACCATTTCATCAAACACTTCATATGCAATTTCATACTTTCCTTCCAAAATCAATCCATTCAAAACCAAACTGTGACATACAATATGAGGTACCATTCTAGTCATCTTCAACTTACTCAACACCTCCAAAGCATCAACCCCTTTTCCATTTATCACATAAAACCTAATCACATTGCATAAATTCACCCTTTTTGGACTGTATCCTAGTTCCTTCTTTTTATCCAAAACATCAAAAATCTCAACCGCATCACACTCCTTTTGCGCGCACATAGTATATAATATCAAAGAACAAATCTTTCCATCAAGATCAAACCCACTATCCGCCATTAAATTCAACAAATCAACAGCATTATTACCCTTTCCAATTCTACAGAGTGCCCTAATCAAAATCTTGAATTTTGATTCTTCAACCCAACTATTCTTAAACTGACTCTTGACTAAAACTAAAAGTACAATCTTGAAACCATATTTGTTCTTCCAACAAACCCAAATCAAAGTATCAAAAGATTTCGCACTTGGGTTGCATCTAAAAGCTAGCATAGTAAAAAATATCTCAACTGCCAAAGGAACCATATTAGAATACCTATAAAACTTCATCAAATAAGTGAATATGTATTCAGGTGTCTCAATGTTTTCAACTTCATGAATGTGATCAAGAAGATTTGATTCCATGTGGAGGGGTTCTTGGTAAGTGTTTTGAGGATGAAAAGTAAGTATTTGGAATTGGTTCACATTTGTAAGCAGCAAACGAATCGATAAGAACAGATTAAAAATATTAGTTTTTTTAGGGGATTTATGAGTTGATTCAACTAATTTTTGCACGGCTAATTGATGAGTAAAGAATGTTTCTTGCCACTTTATTTGTAAGGTGAAAATAGACATTTTCTTTTTTTATGAAGGTAATAATTTTCAACAGAGGTTTTTGTTCTAGCTGAAAATGAATGTGAAGAAGAGTGTGATTTTGTGAAGTGAGGTAATTTGTATTCCTCGTATGGATTGTGTGAACATTGACATTTCAGAACAAGTGTGTGATTCCAGATATCGAAGACTGTTGTGGACTTTTATAGGAGTTGGGACGATGAAGGAAGCCCATAGACTAGGTCCAATAGGGGAGAATAGAGCTTTGTATGCAGTCGCTGGGCTAGGACTATTTTCCCTTGGGATTTTTACCTTCCTATGCACTATTTCAAAATTTATTACCCTCCCTAGTCAAGTTTCAATTTAATTACATAGGCATATATAATTTACCAATTATATACATTTTAGAAATTTAATGAGTATCAGTTGACTCCTAAAATCTCTCTAACGTACATATCCTACTCCCCCACGTTTCTCTCTCCATACCCCCATGATTATGTACTCTCTCCCTCCATTAACACTCCCTTCCATATTTCTTCAAAAATCTTTTATAATCTCTCTCAATATTTCTTAATTCTCTCTCTAAATCCTACGTTTCCTTCCCATACAATGAAGAAGAAATGTGTTTTGAAGAATAGCCCTTAAAAATCTAATGTTGGTGATATTCCTATTTTTGATTTGGGTGTTTTTTTAGAGGAATCACCCAAAAAAAAATAGTGAAATCGGCACATGAAAAATCAGAGATAAAGTCCAAGCTTTCCCCTCGTGAAGCTAGGGCAGAAGCTCGAACAAAACTCAAGCATGACAGGGATGTAGGTGAAGCTTCGACATCTGCTAAATCAAGGGCAAAGAAATTGCTCGTGATGATGATTTCGTCAAAGAAGAAGTTATCCCAAAACCTGCAAAAAAAATCAAAGTTTCTCCTATGATCAAACCTTCAAAACAGAAGAAGGTTCAAAAATCACCTAAAACTATACCTCAACAGTCATTGGAGAAGGTAAAATTTTAATAGTTACAATTTTGGTATTTTTTTTTTGTTGCAAAACCTGTTCTCAATCTCATGACTATACATACTTTTTATTTTTTGTATTTGTAGAAATTTTGTCTACATTGTGTATATTTGTTTCCGGTTATCAACTTTTCTATATTTCCCTCAAAATTGTAGATTTTTTGTATATTATTCGAAAACATTTTGTCGGGGAACGTACTACACGATTTAGTTGGGTTTATTGGTTATTATTTGCTCTATATTATACATTTTAGTTTTATTTTCTGTAAACAGATTGTATATATTATGTGTAGTTGTTACTTTTTAATTTCTTGCTATAAACATAATTTGTAGCTTCAATATAGTCATTTGTTATATATGTTTACTAATTTTGTAACTTACCTATATGTAAGTTATTTTTGTCTTTTTGATTGTATCTAAATTGTAGTAAAACTGTATTTATTTTATTTTCTGGTCTTCAAACAAGTCTTTTTTTAACTTACTATTTCATTTGGTGCATAATCAAACATTTATAGCCTATTATTCTAAATTATGGCAGCATGGACTCTTTGTAATAAGTCTTTCTTGTTAGGAATAGGATACATAATCCATCTAAGTGATGTATTAAGAGGTTTGTAATTGATAACCAAGCAAGGGACTCCGCGCTCGATTTTGGAGTTTTTGTTGATATAAAATGCCGCACAACTCCAGGGAGATTTTGAATGAGAAATAATCCTTTTGCCTAAGAAATCATTGATCTCTTTTTTGAAAATGCATTGCAAACTCGTGATTCAATTGAATTGGTCGAGCTTTGGTTAGAATATTTTTTTCATCAAAGTCAGGTTCGTAAGGTAGCCAAACAATGTGCCTTTTTCGTTTCCAAAATGCCATAGGAAGGTCAGAACAAAGCTCCTGTTGAATTTTAGCTTCTAAATTTTTAATTTTAGAAGAGAATACAGAGTCAGACAATTGTTTCTGTATTCTTTGAAAAGCAACTTCTTCTTTTAAGAACATAATTTATTTTTCTTTATTTTGTAAAGAATGAATGATTTCATAAGCTAGAGGCTTATGAAAAGGAAGTAGAACGTTACTTGTGGGATAATCCACATGAATGCCTTTGTTTGTTACTAGGTATGGTTTGCAAAGTTGGATGAAAGCAATACCTAGGATTACTGCAATGGAAAGGTCTTTTGCTAGTAAAAATGGGGTCTGGATGTACTAGTTCCGATTGTCTAGAGAGCTTGTGACCTTTATAGAAGGAAGCTTGTAAGTGATTTTAAGTTTTTCACCATTGGCAGCCCTTAGGCGTTCTTTGGTTTTCACAAAAAACTTAGTTGGAATGACACCTTCTTGGATACAGCTTATTTGTCTTAGGCAAAAGGAGTATTTCTCCTTCAAAATCTCCCTGGAGTTTTGCGGCCTTTTATGTCAACAAAAACTCTGAAATTGAGCGCGGAGTCCCTCGCTTGGTTATCAACTACAAACCTCTTGACGCAACACTTAGATGGATTAAGTATCCTATTCCTAACAAAAAAGACTTATTACAAAGAGTCCATGCTGCCATCATTTTCACTAAGTTCGATTTAAAATCTGGATTTTGGCAAGTACAAATCGACCCAAAAGACAGGTACAAGACTGCTTTTACAATCCCTTTTGAACAGTATGAATGGAATATAATGCCATTCGGATAAAAGAACGCCCCTTCTGAATTCCAGAAGATAATGAATAATATCTTTAATCCATATTCCAGTTTTGTTATAACTTATATCGAAGATGTCTTAGTTTTCTCGACAAGCATCGAGCAACATTTCAAACATCTAGGCATTTTCTTTAACACTATTAAAGAAAATGGTTTAGCTCTGTCTGGGACTAAGTACAACTTATTCCAAATGAATATCTGGTTCCTTGGCCATAACATCCAACAAGGGACTATTACTCCTATCCAGCGATCCCTCCAGTTTGCTGACAAATTCCCAGATCAAATTCCGGACAAGACGCAGCTTCAAAGATTCCTTGGTTGTGTGAACTACAATTTTGATTTTCTTCCGAGATTAAACGTTCTGCTTAAACCCCTCCACGATAGGTTGAAAAAGCCTCCAGTTCCTTGGACGGATGCCCAAACCAACGCAATCAAACAACTTAAGTTAAAAGTCAAGAGTCTCCCTTTCCTGAGTCTCCCCGATCCATCTACTTTTAATATAGTAGAAATTGATGCATCAGATTTAGGGTACTGTGGAATTTTGAAACAATTTAGTAATAATAAAGAAAGTATCGTTGCTCATACTTCTATACATTGGAATAATTCTCAACAGAATTATCCTACAATTAAGAAAGAAATTTTGGCTATCGTTTTGTGCATATCAAAATTTCAATCAGACTTATTAAACCAAAAGTTTTTTCTTCGCATTGACTGTAAAGCAGCTAAATCTGTTCTACGGAAGGATGTGCAAAATATTGCTTCAAAATATATTTTCGCTAGATGGCAAGCTATTTTATCAATATTTGATTTTGATATTGAATATATAAAGGAAGCTCAAATTCCCTACCCCATTTTCTAACCAGAGAATTTCTACAAGGCAGATAAAATGCCGAAAAAGCCAAACCCTCCGAAGATGGCTCTCCCCGCCCCTGGAGGAGAAGCAACAACAACGGGCTACCACACAACAACCAAAAGACAAAGCAATTCAAACAGTTAATCCAAAACAGCTAACAACAACCGTTGCCCAAAAGCAACGACCAGATGAAGCTGGATCCAGCCAGCCAAAATGCAGGTCCCCCACTGATTATGCCATGAAGGGTATTCCTATAGTGGTCTCTTCACATAGAATTTCAACACAGCCAATTTATATTGCCCAACCCAAAAGATGCGCAGACATTGCAAAAGAATCTTTTTCGGAAGATAACAATATTCAATTTGCACAACAACCGGCTTCCACATGGACTGTAGCAGATTTTAAGAGATGGTCAGAACTAATGGATTTTACTTCAACAACACCCATGATCCATCCAAACCAAGGAGAAATGGCAAGAAACATGGCACAATTTCTAGAATCAATCGCCAAACAAGCCCTCACTCCTTCAAAATCAGCATCAACTTCAGTTGTGGTTGCCGAAAGCACCACAACCAACCTATTGGTGGAAAAAGGCCCCACTAAAAAACAAGTGGGGACCAATAGTCTCATTGCAAGGAATATTAACACAGTGGTGGAAAAAAACTGCCACTACACAATTCACGATGCCTTCTGCACCCAAACATGCACTTCCTTCATTCGTGCCTCAACCAATTTCTTCAGCAGGTCCTTACTTTGAGGAACCTCAATACATCAAGAACGAAATGACTTATTCACTCATTCAAACCGAGCCATGTCTTTGGATTTCCAGCCCTACAGAAGTAGCAAAGAAAATGCTCGACCTACTGCCAATTTCCTTCAGAAAACTCCTGCCCATACTCAGAAGTTTTATAAATTCATCTTAGCAGACACTCAATCATGTCTATTCAAATCCTTTTTGGACAAAACCCAAAAATATGTTACAGATACCACAGTGTGGATCACCAAAATAATCTCGCCAAAGGGATGGGGGGATCACCCCACAAAAGTCAAGAAACTTTCCCAACCTTTTCATCCACAATTTATCAGCTATTATTATTATACAGGTACATGGTTTAACGCATTCACATTCCAGAACCATGTCAACAAACATTCCTACTTTTTTCTTTGGGGTAAACAACTGCCAGTATATTTTTCCCAATTGTTTTTATATCAATGGTGGCCTATTTACGGTCACTTAGCAGACATATTTCCTCCACCAGTGAAAGAAGGATTTGAGTATTTTTGTTCCAAATTTCATGGAGATCAGCACATTCCCCAGTTGCTTCAATTTTCCCTCAAATTCCACATGCCATGGATATACGCCCAGAAGTTTGTTTTCCACAAGCGGGAAGGATTCAGAGGTATGCCTTGGTTAGCCCTTCAAGGCTACTATAAATGGTATAAGGCATGGAAAGATGTCACAGGAACTTACTCACCAGAAGCCGAAAAATAGTTTTCAAGCAATCCCAAATTTCTGCCACCAACAAATGTAGCAAATACTTCATTTTTGCAGTAGAGAGGGCTAGTTCAAGCCAAATTAGTAGGCTCTACCAGCAAAGAAGATTACATCCAGTAGATGAAAAATCTTCTACGACAACTTAAGGGAACAGTTCTCGATCAAAATTCATCCAATTCGTCTGAAGAACAATAAGAAGAAGAGGATGACCCTGACTATGACCCATAATAAGTCAAAGTCAGGAATAATTTGCCGCTAACATTAGCGATGGCGCCAGCAAAGAATTTTCTTGAAGTTACTATAGCAATGTTACTGTAGATTACTATGCACTTATCATTGTAGATTACTGTACACTTTTCATTGTAGCAAAACATTATACACTTTCACTATACTACGGTCTATAATTCTATAAATAGACCCCCTTACTCATTTGAGAAGGCATTCAATCCTTCTCCCAAATTTCAAAATTCTCTCTACACATTTCCTCTCTCTAAACCCTCTCAACACTAAAGAGCTCTATACCCTGTAAGCTTTTAAGTTTCAATTTTTAAAAATCTGTATTTTAATTTCTTGTTATCAATAATACTTCTGGTCGGCTCTGCCGCTAGATTTTATATTTTAATCTTGTATTAACTTACTTGCTTTCAGTCGGCTCTGCCGCCTATTTTATTTAGCATACATTTGCATATGGTCGGCTTTGCCGCTTGAGTTTTTCTTTGTTTATTGCATCTTGTTCCTTACATTTTTTGTATTTTCCCAGTCCCCTCTACCCCCTCGAGGACTAGCTTCCGCCCCTCTGGTATCAGAGCCAGTGGGGAAGTAAGGATGTGATTCTTGTTTTTAACATACTGTTATGTGGTAATGTCAGATCTAGTTTGAAACTCACATATCTTTTTATTTATGGTTAAGTTTGAGAGTTATTCTTACTTTATCTTGTTATAGTGCAAAAATGTTAGATGTGATGATAGATATGCAGATCTACTGATTCTTTTTCATAAAATGGTTAAATGTATGCTTGTAATACGAAGAATCTTTGAAAATGGCCTTGGGATCCTTTCGGATCTGCACTGTAAGCATGGTTCCCAGGGATTATGGTGAGGTGATGCCTGTAAATGTACCCGGTAGGCTTGTAGATGGTTGTAAAACCTTTGGGTCATCCAGGAGTAATTCTTCATAAAACAATCATAAAGATTAGCCCATTTGAGCAAAAGAATTAGTATACTTACAGATCTATCCTCTACATCTAACCCTAAACACAATGGTAAGGTAAGATCTAAACAAATCTCTTACAAGATCATATCATTTATATATCTATGAAGATTAATGCTAGATCTGACTCTTCCACATACTGTAGAGTTAAGAACTTGAATAACTTCTTTATGAAACCACTTGGTCTCTCGAGCCGAGGATAGGAAGCAATTTAAATTATTGCTATGTCATACTTCCACTCACTCTCGTCTAGATCTACGAGTTCATCCTCCTCCTCATCTTCTTCCAATTTTAAGCTCAAAGAAGAAATTAGTTTCTCTTATTTGCAGCAATCAATTGACGACTGAAAAATTCCCAAACATCCTCAGTCAACAATTTACAAGTCTCAAAAATGGAGCTTGACAAGTGATTATCACATGTCTACCATTGAGCAGACTATTCCTCTGGAATCAGATCATGAGGATATCAAACTTCTAAATATCAAATCTATTGAAAAATATAGGAAGAAATATAATTACATCCATTTTGGTTTAGTACAAATAGTCGCTAACCCTTTATCCAGAGAAGGATTGGACACATCACTGCTACTCTGGGTTAGATATTCTAGATTTCTAGAGTTCAATGATTCATTGTTAGGAATGGTAGAAACCAGCCTTTGCAATGGTCCAATTTATTTCGACTGTTTCCCTAACTTCACAATCTCCCTTAAGGATAGAAACATTTTAGATGCCTTGACCCTAAATGTTAAGACTTCTAATTATAAGAGTAAGAGTGGCTCTCTTCCAGTAGCAATTATTTATAGAATCCAATATAAGGCAATGAGTTCTGCCTTTAACACTGGATCTATGAGAACTACCCAAAAAGGTGAAACGGTTCTCTTTCAGACAGATCTGCAAAGGTCTCATCTGTCTATTCCAAGACCAATCTCTTGGAATCGGGTTTCTTTCCCGGAAAACTGGCTTCTACAGAATGCCACTCCTGCCCAAAAGCCACAAAGCACGACGGTTTCCCAGATCCAACAACTCCCTTCCGGATCTTTGCTAGTTTCCTTTCAGAGGTTCCTTAGCCAAAGAGTAAGTTCCTCTGCCTCTTCGCAATATGAAATTCCACCGATTCATTCTGCTAGACATGCAGTGTCTTCATATCCTACTAGAATCGAGACAGTCGACTTCGAATCTAGAGTTCCACAAGTTAGGTATAAGGTAAAAAAACCAGAAATGATTGCCTCTGCCGACACTACCTACAACCGACCGGATTCTCCTACTTATACGTCACTAGGTGACGAATTAGGAGATGACAACATCATTGGTGCTTTGGAGATTGAATTTGAAATTGAGAAAAAAGGTCTCCAAAAAGAATTTTATTCTCTTGAAAATCTTTTTAAAAGAACTTGATTTTTAAATAAGTATAAAGGAGAAGAAAGAAAGAATATCCAATCAATTTTCTATGACAGCCTAAACGTTATTAAACAACAAATCAATTTCTTCGAATAGTTTGAAATTTATGCAAACTATAATCAAATAGATTTCCCATTTTTAAATTCAATTAATGTTTCAAAAGTATGGAAAACCAATACTGGCGAAGAAGTAATTTCTGAACTTCCTCCGTCACAAGGGTTTTTAACAAACTTTGCTAGCAGCTCTATTCCAGCCTCACTTTTCAAAAAGAGAGCTGACACTGAGCTGATCACTGGCAAAGATATTGAAAATATTTTTGAACACAATAATTATACAAATAAGTATTTGCAAACTCTTGGAGAATACTTAGTTTCAACTTCAACTTCAACTTCGCTAAAGAAACCAACAGTAGGACCTTCTACCCCTACGACTCCTTTATTCAAGCCATACGAGATCCCTAGAACTCATACAAGAGAACTTGTTATGCATCATTCTGCGAATTCTCCAAAACTCTCTGAACTTCAATAGAGAATCGCAAAAATAGAGAAATCCCTAACAGTCAAGGACACTCCAGTCCGACATTCTGAAGAAATATCTTCTAGGTTCATAGGAGCTTTAGGAGAAACCAGCTCTGATACCGAATCTGAGCAATTTTCACAAATTTTCTTAGAGGACAAACCTCCTCCAGAATTAGCACCTATTAAGTCAGAATTTTCCAACTGGCAAAAGCCTCAAAAACTCTATTACCCTAGAGCTACACATCTAGATGTAGTCTTAGAAAAAAGACCCAATACCATGCAGAATAATTATAATGCTCATAATATCAATGAGTGAAATATCGATGGATGTTCCGAATATAATATTCTTGCCAAATTACAGCAGATGACCATGGTAGCAACTTCTTACAAAACCTCCCACAACTGTTCCGACCAGAGTACTACCAATGTCTTAGTCACTGGTTTTACAGGCCAACTTAAAGGATGGTGGGGTACTCATTTAAGCGACGAGGAAAAACAACAAATTTTCCAAGCCGTTAAATTAGATTAATTAGGACAACCAATCCTAAAGGATGGCGAAACAATTCCTGATTCTATCAACACGTTGATTTACACAATCATTAAAACATTTGTAGGTTGTCCAGGTATTTTTAGAGAAAAATCCTCTGAAATACTTAAGAACCTTAAGTGCAAAACTCTTTCAGACTTTAGGTGGTATAAGGATTCCTTCCTCACCCGAATATATGAAAGACCAAATGGGAACCTCCCTTATTGGAAAGAAAAATTCGTAGATGGTTTGCCTAAGTCCCTTAGAGATTTAGTCAAGGAAGAATTTCAGAGTCCAATATTCTGGTGATATTGTTCCCTATGATCAAATCACCTACGGCCAGATAGTTAGCCAGATTCAACAAGTTGCTCTAAAAATCTGCAGGCAAGATAAGTTGCTTATGCAACTTGCCAAGGATAGGGCAAAAAGACGTAGAGACTTGGGAAGTTTCTGCGAACAATTCGGTCTTCCTTCGTGCGGTAGTAAACCTCATAGGAAGAAGAATCCTAAAATCGATTCATCCAAAATTAGAAAATACAATTTCAATAAGAATAGGAAACCTTCCTATACAAAGTGTAAGTCTTCTAAATCTTTTCATAAAAACGAAAAAACTTCTACTTCCACTGACAAATGTTTCAAGTGTGAAAAACCAGGCCACATCGCCAAGTTTTTCAAAGTCTCTCAGAAGATCAAGAACCTACAACTTGACGAACCCACTCTAAACAAAATAGAGAAATTGCTTGTTGAATTAAGCGATTCTTCAGATATTACAGATAATTGAATGTCCGGTGACAGCAATTTAACAACATACTCGAAGATGATCTTGATTTATCTTCCTCATCCTCACAAGAATCTGACCAGGACGAGCTCCCTCAGATTAATGTTCTCACGAAAGAACAAGATCTTCTTCTTGAAGTGATTGGTGATCTTCAAGATCCTGAACTTAAAAAGGACTATTTGGGAAAACTTAAGAGAGTCCTTAATAAGCCTTCAACATCCTCGTCTTCAACTTTTCAAAATAACCCCCAGATAGCCAATACCTACAACATTATTGATAATCTTAAGATATTTCCCTCTGATAGCCCTAAGGTAGCAAAAGTGACCATTTCAGACCTTCAATCTGAGATAGCACACCTAAAGGAAGAGATTAGGGAAATAAAAGCCAGACAAGAACTAGATAAACTTGTCCTCCAACAATTATCTAATGAGCCACAAAAGCTCAAAGAGGTTGTACAGAATGTTGCAACCTCTGACCAAGACGATGATGAAACAGAATCCTTCTAGGAAACCTCTCCTCGATTAAGATTCAGAAGTATCATGTTAGGATCACTCTCATCATCGGTGAGTCCTTTGTTTGGACTGGCATAGCTTTCTTTGACACTCGTGCAGACAGAAGCTGTATCCAAGAAGGTGTCATTCCAACTAAGTTTTTCGTGAGAACCAAAGAACGCCTAAGGGCCGCCATTGGTAAAAAACTTAAAATCACTTACAAGTTTCCTTCTGAAGGTCACAACCTCTCCAGAAAACCGGAACTGGTACATCTAGACTCCATTTTTACTAGCAAAAGACCTTTGCAATGCAGTAATCCTAGGTATTCCTTTCATCCAACTTTGCAAACCATACCTAGTCACAAACAAAGGCATTCATGCGCATTATCCCACAAGCAACGTTCCACTTCCTTTTCTTAAGCCTCCAGCTTATGAAATCATTCATTCTTTACAAAATAAAGAAAAGCAAATTATGTTCTTAAAAGAAAAAGTTGCTTTTCAAAGAATACAGACAGAATTGACTGACTCTGTATTCTCTTCTAAAATCAAAAACTTAGAAGCTAGAATTCAATTGGAGCTTTGTTCTGACCAGCCTATGGCATTTTGGAAACGAAAAAGGCACATTGTTGGGCTTCCTTACGAACCTGACTTTGATGAAAAGAATATTCCAACCAAAGCTCGATCCACTCAAATGAATCACGAGTTTACAATGCATTGTCAAAAAGAGATCAATGATCTCTTAGGCAAAAGGATTATTTCTCCTTCAAAATCTCCCTGGAGTTGTGCGGCATTTTATGTCAAAAAAGACTCCGAAATCGAGTGCGGAGTCCCTCGCTTGGTTATCAATTATGAATGCCTTGGTTATAATGTATCTAACAATTAGAGGCTTGCATATATGTATGTATGTATGTATGTGTGTGTGTGTGTGTGTGTGTTTGTGTGTGTGTATGCAAGCCTCTAATTATTAGATACATTAATAACAATTTTTCGATCGTTAGGTTTTTGAAGAAATACGTAGCATTCGATTGCTACTCAATGATTCCAGCAAGTCTGTGTTACAAGCAATTGATGCTAAGATTTCATTCGATATATATTCATTTTGGATAATAATTTTTACCATGTTTATATTTACAATAGTATTCATAAAGTACATAGCCTAACAAATTCCCAATGAAGTTTATTGGTAGTTCTACGAAAAATGATGAGCATTACAAAGAAAAGAACAAACAACAGGATCCGGGCAGTAGTGTTAAACAAGTGTTGGCCAGCAGCAGTAAAATATATTTTTTTACAATTATAACATGATTTGATGACAACTAATCTATATTATATTTACATTATATCTATAATATATCTACATATAGCCTAAATTACCAACAACTACAAACAAATAATCTACATTATATTTTCAATTATTCTCTAGATACGGGGACATGTCTGACATTCAAAATGAGGAGAATGTTCTTGTAAGTGTTGACCTATCTTCCCAATTTCCTGGGCCATTGGAGGAGGAAACTGCAGGTATGATTTTATCTGCATATTCACTTCAATAAACTATAATTCATCTACATATTGCACAATACATATTACATCAGAGCTACAAAATAATATTTAAACAAATTAACTTCAATTAAACTATAATTTATCTACAGTGTAGTTTATGTTAATTTTAAATGATCTACAATTTTATTAAGTTGTACACATTTGTTGTAACAGAGAAGGAAACAATGCATGTGGACTCTCCAAAACAGGATGCAAAACTTTGCATAGAAGGAGAGCATTTAAACGAGGAGAAGGAGACTGTGCCTTTGCAATCTCTCATTCAACAAGCAAATGATATACAAAAAGGAGATGATTGCTATGAAGATTTCACTGGTATTATATGTTACAATATAATTATAGGAAAAAAAATAACATCTTTCATATAAGTTTCATCTTCCCATAAGAATTAATGCAACCAACATACAATATTGTTCTTTTGTTTTAAATATTGTAGGTGAACCAGCTGACTACATCAATGTAGGTGATTCAGACAATGACTCCAGATCTGGAAAAAGGGCAGTAACACGTGATGATTTTGAGCTTCCAGAGAACTTCTCACAGATTGTTAAGTTCGGAGAGGTAAATGAAGATGAAACAACCCCTGTGCATCAGGAAAGAACAAGGGTTCCTGGAAAGCATGCCAGATCCCCCTTTCTCCCTTATTTCAGTTCTGGGGGAAGCACTTCTGTTGGACCTCCTACAATTTTCAACATCAAGCATCCATTTATTGGGGTTATTGGAGATGATGTTGATCTTGACTTATTGGAAGAATTCAATAAGTGGTTATATTTAGGTACCGACAAGGTTTCAAAGAGGTTACATTATACAATTTTTTCATATTATAGATATCATACAATTTATGGATTTCAAACTGAAACTACATAATAATTGTACTTGATATGTCTCTAAATAGGAGGAAGGCACCTTATACGTTAAAAGATAACCAGCTCAACCCGTGATTTGATCTTGGAGTGGAGATAGTTGATAAAAAAGACTAGTTTTATACTTTGGCACATCCCGGGCAAGCACTCAACAACACAGTACACACATATCTTGGCAGAATTTTATGATTAGCTGTAGTACTCTGTTATTTTAGAAATATGTAGTTTTTTTGTTTGAAAATTATAGTTAAATTGTATGAAACATTGAGAAATAATCAAATCTATTTTTATTTTTTTTTGCAGCATATCGATGTTATTTTGTACTAGTTGAGGAAGAGAGGAAAGTATGATCCTACAAACAAAACACGGTTAACAACCACTGACTATATGTTCAAGACTAGAATTGAACAAATTTATGAGAGGTACATTAATGCTCCTACCCATAAGAAGCTTGTAGTTGTCAAACCCCAGGACGTCGTGGCAGAATACATATTGGGATACCGATTAGTTGCAAATATTTCATGGGACAAAATTGATTTTGTGATTATGCCAATAAACATTGTGGAGAAATTTCATTGGTTGTTAGTTGTGTTTGACATAACCGATATGGTTCTATATGTTTATGATTCAATAGTCTCTTTACGAAATCACAAACTTGTTGAATCTGTTGTCAACAAGTTTGCTATTATAGTCCCCCTCTACTTGTCATGCACCGGCTTCTATGGCAAGCGTCCAACAACAACAATAACACAAAGGCATACATTGAAAAAGGTGTTACTGACCCTCTTCACATTCAGTGGTTGGTCGGTGAGATACCCCAGCAAAAGAAAGATCACTGTATACGCTGCTTTCCTTCTATCTATTTAATTAATTGTCTTTTACATTGAATTCTAAAACTTTTTCCCTATTATTTTTTTCAGTGACTGTGGTGTATACGTGGCGGCATTTGCAGAATATGTCAGCATTGGAGAGCTATCGATTTCAAAGGAAGACCTTTCTAATATTGATCAACATCGTCGACGCTATGGAGCGCTCCTTTGGGATTATGCTAGGAAAAAGCAAGAGCTTGGTGCAATTAGTGAAAGTGAGGTGACTGGAAGATTAGCAAGAAGAAAGGGGCACTAGCTGTGAACGAGAGAATACATATCTGGAAAAAGAAGAATTAGTTGCCCTTTTCAGTCGAAAATTGTAGTTAAAGTGGTTAGATATAGCTGAATTGTGGTAAAGTTGTAGACAAATCATTTAATAGTAAGGAATCAGCTGCAATTTATTTGTAGCAGATTTGTGCTATAGTTGTTTTGTCTTTTGTGTTGTTATTTTGTCCAGACTTCTAATACATAGAATATACAACATCTGTGGGTTTTTTTGGTTAAAAGTTGTTAGTACTTGATCTCGATTTGATACTATATAATTTGTTCACAGCATAACTACAATAATTTCTACAACTAATATATAAAAATACATAATTTATTCAATTTAGCTATGTTGTTATGAAATGCTGAAAGTAATAAATAAACCCAGTATTTGAACAAAAAAATTACAAACCAATTGCATTAAGAGTTGAAATCTGTTTAGCAAGCATTCATTCTATGAGACAATATTTATTCAAATTAGCAACACATTTACACCACAACTATAATTCTCCAGAACAGAACAAATATAACTTTATGTCTTAACGGACAGATTATCATCAACAGTACTAAGTAAAAAAAACTTTAAACTATATCAATTTTTATTTCCATTTGGGAGCATTCCTACAAGATCTTTTGTTATGCCCTTCTACTCCGCAGTTGCCATAGGAAACCTTGTACTTTTTTGCATTTACTTCATCATATGGTTTGTATTTTTGTTTTTGAGGTCTCCCTGGCTGCCTTTTTCCTGTAGGTGGCTTTAGAACTTCTTCAGCTATATGCTGTGGCGCATTCCATTTGCTTTAGTCAGACAGCGGGTCTACTAGTATTTCATAAGTCTGCAGAAGGCTCTCCCTCATGTAATAAAGAGAAAAATAGTTTTCATAAGACTCGTTCCTGTTGCCTTAAAGCCACCAAAGCATGTGCACAAGGAAGTTCATCAAGCTAGAATTGTCCACAACTACATCTCTTGTTTTGAAGGCAAACAATGAAGCGCTCCATACCATCTATCTCAGTATGGATGTAATTTGTTGAAGCCATCACCTACAATTTTATTACAAACACACAGCAAGTTGTCAGCAACAAATACAAAACAAAATAACTACAATTAACAGTATATATTTAGTTTGATGGAATCAATGATCTGATGTTATTGGCTATAGCTTACTCTCATCTTCTGTGATAATGTCCTGTTGTCCTCCAACTCGTTGTTGTAGTTTTTTCCCAAGGTATGTGAATGTACCCTTTGCATTCAATAACTTTTCATCAGTCCAACGTTCAAGAAGAGTCCTCATGTACTCTATTAGTTCTACTACGGGCAGCTCTCTTACATCTTTGGTTATCGCATTCAATGACTCTGCAATATTTGATGTCATCGTCCATGTTCTGTTCACTGTAGCATGTACCCGAGACCATTTGTGATAGCCAATATCGTATAAGTATGCTTTAACACGTGTATCGATCTCTTCAATTTTTGATATTCTTTTATTAAATTCATCAGGCGTGTATGATCGTGCCGTGTCAAAGTACAATTCGCTTAACTTTTGATGGCCCTTCTTGAACTTTGATCTTACATTTGTCCAAATATGCCATGTGCAAGCATAATGTGGCATGCCGGTATAAACTGTAGATGTTGCCTTCAAGATACTCTCATTCCGGTTTGAAACAACATGCATATTTGGTTTTTCTCCATATGCATGTTTGAATTGCTCAAAAAACGACCGCCATGATGCGTCATTTTTTGAATCAACAACGGCGTATGCTAGTGGTAATATGCTACCTATCACACAGGTGGCAAAAAAATTCAATTTCTATAATAAAACTTGAGAATATAACAAATACAGTCTCAAAAATAACTTTATAACAATGTTTTTACAATTTATCTACATTATCCGCTGCATCCATTGTGCTGGCTGTTAGCATGATTCCCCTATATGCCGACTTCAAGAAGGTGTCATCAACTACTACAACTGGCCTACAATGCTCCCAACCCTTGATGGACGTACTAAGTACAACAAATGCATACAAAAAATAGTCATCTTCAGTCTTCTGCAATTTCACTACCGACCCTGGATAAGTCTTCTCCAGAATATACAAATAACTCGGCAATCGGCTGTAGGAATCAGCAGGATGACCTCTCAAAAATTCCAAAGCCTTTTCCTTTGCTCTCCAAGCTTGCATGTATGTTAAGTTTACACTATGATCCGAAACAAGTCAGTTTGTATGTCTTTTGGTGTGTATATTGTCTTAGGATCTGCATATTTTGGCATCACCATGCTGCCAACTACCATGGCAGTTGGTTTGCGTTGTATGTACGTGTTGTCCATCAAAGAGCATGTGTGCAAGCTATTGAATTTTCGAACCTTGAAAAATACTAATTCATTTATGATGGTGGACTTGAAGTGCCACGTATAATTGTCACCAACACATACGAGGCAGGCGCTACATAATAAAAATAATTCAAAAAATATTATGAAAATTGTAGCTACAAAATACGAGGTTGTTTATGCATAAAAACTTATCTTAAACAATTTATATACAAAAAAACTACAACTCATCCACAATATAAATTTGACAAATAAAATGTTCATACCTTCTTGCTCTAAACCTGTTCAGAAACTTATTCATGACAGAATACTGCTTCATTGCACTAATAATTATTTGCTTGTCTTGATAAACTTGGCCAACTTCAATTACATTTGGCGTATATTCTGTTATGATGATACTTTCATATTCCACAATACTGGAGATGTTTACATATCAATCAACTTCATTGTTCCTGATACTTCTCCAATTGTGTTACAATTGCTTGACAATTGTACCATGTTAGCATTACAATAATCAGAAGAACCTGCACTCAATTAAAAGTATAGCAATTCAGACCTCTATATATTCATGTGTTCAGTATTTGAAATAATGCTTGTAGAGACATAACAGTTCAACTACATTTCTTAGGTAGTAAAATTGTAGATAATATGTACAAAAATTATAAAACACTTGAAATTTGAAAAATACCAGCACTAGAAAAATAAAGCAAACCTCTAATTGTGTTCGCATTCGACATACTGCATTCCAAATCGAAATCACGCATTGTTTTACACAGCGGATACATTCCTAAGTTTTTATTTTTCTTTTTTGTCTCCATATACACTCGCTCCGAATTTCCATTGGAGGACAACGTTCATTGATAGTGTATTTGATTTCGATAATTTTTGCGGAGGTATCGATCATTAGATGCTCTCCAAATGCAGAATTCAATTGACTATAATTTGAATCGTCATTAACTACAATTCCGTCAACATCAAAATCTTTGTATCTCCCAACCCTCTATCCCACCGCCCATTAAGCTAAAGCATAATCGCTAATTTTGGCATGATGTCGCAAAATTCAATTCTATTGTAGCTAATTATTTATAATTGAATTGTTCAAAATCATTATTTATGGAAAACCAGAGGGAACCAGAAAAAAAATAGAGAATAGAAGGATGTGATGATAATCACTGAAAATCTGCATAATAATAGAAGGATTCTACGAATTTGTTGCCTTCATAATTGGTGCGAGGATTACATCTATAAAATCTATAAGCGATCCCAAAAAATCCCGCGCCTAAATAAGGATTACTATCGTAGAAAAGATTCTAGTTTAAACAAATGTATAGATTTTGTAAATAAACTGTGTTTAGGTCGGGTAAATTCATAAACATGGACATTTTTTCGTAATAAGGTTTGAAATACTGTATAGAAACAAAAAAATCTCTTTTCTCTGTAGACCTAACTTTCTTTACAAGAGTTCTTAGTTTTTATTTCTTTACCTATATTACTCCTTTTGTTCGAATTTATATGGTAAAATTTTAATATGCACGAAGTTTAAAGAACAAGATAAATTTTTTGGAACTTGTAATAGTAAATATGTCATAATATTTGTGTGATTTTAAAACTTTGAATATTTGTGCTCTTAGATATTTTATTACATTGGTATGGTCCTAAAAAGATTTTATTAAGAATAAAACAGAAACTTTATATAATATTTATTTTTAAATTTTGAAAATCATCATTCTTAAAATCGACTAAAAAAATAATATATTCACGTAAACTGAAATGGTGGGACTAGTTAACAAAAAGTATGAAAGATATAATATATTGTCTAGTTGTTCCCGTAAGAGAGTTCCATTTTTATTTTTGGGGTAGTTGGGTCTTGGCTACTTGCTTTGATTATTGAATTTTACATACAAAGTCATTCTTTTTTTCCTTTTTTTGGTCCGAACTCCAAACATACAGCAACAAAACGAGCCATGAGCCCATGACGTATATTCCTTAACGTTATACTTTTGTATGAATTATAAACACAATATGACATTGGAAATCGTCAAGAAATGTATATGTTTTCAGGTGCTCAATTTTGGTGTTATATTACATCATACTTTTTTACAATTTTAAAATTAAGTAAATAATCTTTTTAGATCTCTTATGTGTAAAAATAAATCTCTCGTGTATAAAAAAAGAAGTAGGATCATAAAACTAAACACAAGTTTGTAAATGTCATGACCGGGAATTTCCAACCTCGGAACCATGATGGCGCCTAACATCCACTTGCTAGGCAAACCGACGTTAATAAAGTAATTAATTAATTTTTAACAATTAATTCAAAATGATGATATTAAACGAGAAATAAACTCCAAATTTAACACGGTGAATAAAAGTAACGTGATGCTAACTACTCCCAGAAATCCGAAATCACAAGTACAAAGCTATTAGAATACTCCATGCATGGTCTGAAACGAATACAACTGTCTAAAGCTAGATAAACAATATGATAGATAAAGAAGGGGACTTTAGGGTTGCGGACGGCATGCAGCTATAACTCAAGTCTCCAATTTTGGCTGAATTCGAGTAAAAACTCACTAAACGCCGCTAAGATGAGCACCGGTATCTGCACAAGAAATGCAGAAATGTAGTGTGAGTACAACCGACCCAATGTACTCCGTAAGTGTCGAGCCTAACCTCGGCGAGGTAGTGACGATGCTATGACATACAGACAACCCTTCAGGATCGCGAGAGTGGCTTCGCCATCACGAAGCACATAGCATCAGACACCGCCAAATAGCTGAAACATGCAACTTTAAGTTCAAAAATGGCACGTAGCCAATCCAAAACTCACCTAACCCTCAGGCTCCAAACCAAACATGCACACAAGTAATAACATCATATGAACTCGCTCGCCCGATCAAAACACCAAAATAACACCTAGAACTACGAATCAGACATCAAAATACATGAAATTTTTCAAAGAAACTCAAGAACTTCAAAATTCACGACCAAGTATCCGAACCCTATCAAATCAACTCCGTTTTGCATCAAATTTTGTAGACAAGTTTGAAGTAGCAAAATGAACATATACCATGTTCTGGAACCAAAATCTGAACCCGATAGCCATAAAGTCAACCTACAGTTAAACCTAGGAAATCTTTAAACCTTCAAGTTACTAGTTTTCAACAAATTAAGTCAAGTCAAGTTAGGGACTTCAAAATTCAATTTCGGGCATACGCTCAAGTCCAACATCACAATACAGACCCACCGGATCGTCAAAATACTAACCGGGATCGTTTACCCAAAATGTTGACCATAGTCAAGTCAAGTTATTTTTAAAGCTAAAAATCATGTTTTCTTCAAATCTTCACATAAAATCTTTCTGGAAAAAAGACACAGACTGCACGCGCAAATCAAAAAATACTAAATGGAGCTAATAAAGGTCTCGGAACACAAAAATAAGGGCTAGAACTCAAAACGACCTATCGGATCATTACATTCTCCATCTCTAAAAGAAACATTCGTCCTCGAACGGACATAGAAAAGTACCTGGACTAGTGAAAAGGTGGGGGTATCTACTCCGCATATTGGACTCGGACTCCCACGTAGCTGCCTCTATCGCCTAACATCTCCAGTGCACTCTAACAGAAGGATAACTCTTAGACCTCAACTTTCGAACCTGCCGTGCTAGAATAGCCACCGGCTCCTCCTCATAAGTCAAATCCTTGTCCAATTGGACTGAGCTGAAATCTAATACATGGAGATTTCCCATTATTTGACGGATCACCGTGATACTTCTGGAGCATGGAAACATGGAACAGCGAGTGAACTGCTGATAAGCTAGGTGGCAATGCAAGCTTGTAGGCCACTTCACCAACTCTCTCAAGGATCTTAAAGGGTCCGATATACCTAGGGTTCATCTTGCCCTTCTTCCCGAACCTCATCTCACCCTTCATGGGTGAAACCCAGAGCAAAACCTCTCTCCAACCATGAATACAACATCATGAACTCTCTGATCGGCATAACTCTTCTGCCTAGACTGTGTTGTACGAAGCCGATCTTGAATCATCTTGACCTTTTTCAAGGCATCCCGAATCAAATTAGTGCCCAACAATAGATCCTCTCCCCGCTCGAACCATCCAACTGGAGAATGACATTGCCTCCCATGTAAGGCCTCATAAGGAACAATCTAAATACTCGATTGGTAGCTGTCGTTGTAGGAAAACTCCGCAAGCGGCAAGAACTGTTTCCAAGAACCCCCGAAACCCATAACACAGGCGTGGAGCATATCCTCCAAGATCTGAACGGTGTGCTCGGATTGCCTGTCTGTCTGGGGGTGAAATGTTGTACTCAACTCAACTTGTGTTCCTAACTTAAGCTGCACGGCCCTCCAGAAATGTGATGTGAATTGCGTGCCCCGATCAAAAATAATGGACACCGGCACACCATTAAGACGAACAATCTCGTAGATATAGATCTCAGCCGGCCGCTCTGAAGAATAGGCAGTCGCCACCGGAATAAAATGCACTGACTTGGTCAACTTATCCACAATGACCCATATTGCGTCAAACTTTTCAAAAACCGTGGGAGCCAACAACAAAATTCATGGTACTACGCTCCTACTTCCACTCGGGAATCTCAAGTCTCTAAAGCAAACCTCCATACTCGTACTTTACCTGCTGGCAATTCAAACACCGAGCCACATACTAAACTATATCTTTTTCATTCTTCTCCACCAATAGTGCTGCATCAAATCTGATAAATCTTGGCGGCACCTGGATGAATGAAATACCGTGAACTGTGGGCCTCATCAAGAATCAACTTATGCAGTCCATCCACATTAGGCACACAAATCCGAACTTACATCCACAACACCCCATCCTCTCTATTAGAATCCTCCTTGGCATCAATGTGTTGCACTGTGTCCTTAAGGACAAGAAAATGGGGTCGTCATATTGACGCTCTTTGATGCGCTCATACAAAGAAAACTGACAGACCGTGCAAGCAAGAACTCGACTAGGCTCTGAAACATCTAACCTCACGAACTGATTGGCCAAGGCCTGAACATCTGATGCTAGAGATCTCTCTTCAA
The DNA here is from genome assembly GCA_002018475.1 of Nicotiana obtusifolia. Lineage (NCBI taxonomy): Eukaryota > Viridiplantae > Streptophyta > Magnoliopsida > Solanales > Solanaceae > Nicotiana > Nicotiana obtusifolia. Next base: position 11,458 of record MCJB01019083.1, on the reverse strand, counting down.
TTGGAATATATGCAAATCTACCCACACTAACAGCCTTTCTACTCAAGGCACCACATTGGCCTTCCCGGAATGATACAAAATGGTGATATCATAGTCTTTTAACAGCTCTAACCACCTTCACTGCCTCAAATTTAGATCTTTCGCTAGAACAACTGCTGTAAACTCGATGATCTGTGAATACATCACACAATACACCGTAGAGGTAATGCCTCCAAATCTTCAATGCATGAACAATATCTGCCAACTCTAAGTCGTGAATAAGATAATTCTTCTCATGAACCTTCAACTGCTGAGATGCGTATGCAATCACCCTGCCATCTTGCATCAATATTGCACCAAGTCCAATACGCGATGCATCACAATACAGAGTGTAGTCCTGAACGCGTAGGCAACACCAATAACGGAGTTGTAGTCAAAGCACTGTTGAGCTTCTGAAAGCTTAACTCACACTCATCGCACCACCTAAATGGGGCACCCTTCTAGGTCAATCTAGTCAACGGGGATGCTACAGATGAACACCCGAACCAGTGATAATAACCCGCCAAACCCAAGAAGCTCTGATTCTCTGTAGCTTAAATAGGTCTAGGCCAATTTTGAACTGCCTCAATCTTCTTAGGATCCACCTTTATACCCTCCGAAGATACAACATGCCCCAAAAAGGCAACCAAATCCAACCAAAACTCACACTTTGAAAACTTGGCATATAACTGACTATCTCTCAAGGTCTGAAGTACAATTCGGAGATGCTGATCATGCTCCTCTCAACTGTGGGAGTATACCAAAATATCATCAATGAAGACGATCATAAAGGAATCTAGATAGGGCTTGAATACTCGGTTCATCAAAATCCATAAATGTTGCTGGGGCATTTGTCAAGCCAAATGACATCACTAGGAACTCACAATGCCCATACCGAGTCCCGAAAGCTGCCTCAGGGACATCCTGATGCATAATTTACGTGCTACTTGTACATTATTTCATCTCGGTTTGCATGTTGACCGGCTATTAGATTAAAATCAGAAAATTGAGAAATTAAATGATGAAAGGCGACATATAAAATTGAGGGCCGTTACACATTTTCAAAAACCTGGTGTCCAAAATAAGGCGAATTGCTGCCGAAATTTTTGAAAAAAACAAAAGAAGATATAGAAAAATTTTGATTTCGAAATCAAGAAAAAGAAGAAAAAAAAATCGAAAAAAGGGAATTTTGGAAAAATTGAAACCCAACATATATTGTCTTTTTAAAATTAAAAAAAAAAAAGAGAAGAAAATTGCTAAGTATTTGCTTTCTTACTTTTGAAAGCTCAAAATATTTTTCTTTTTGTAAATAAAGAAAAATATTCAGAAAAAATATTTTTTCTTACTTTTCTAAGTATTCTTTTCTTGCTTCTATAAGATAAAAGTTCAAAAAGAAGAGTTCAAAAAAAATATGTATTTTTCTCAAAAATATGATTTTCTTAGGAATTCAGGGTAATAAAATTTTTTCTTTGTCTTCCTTGAAACAATAATAAAAAGAAAATTCGAAAAAATGTTTTTTTTTCTTTTTCAAAATATTCTCTCTTTAATAATAATAAATATATATATAAAAATAAATGGTTAGGTAGTGTCGCCTTTACATAAATGGCCCAAATGTCTCCGAAAGGACGCCGGAAGGCTGTTTCACAAAAATGACCACCTATTTTAAATTTGTTGGCTATTTAGCAAAGCATAGCCCTAAAATCTTCTCACTCGAAGTGCTGAATGGCCATATTTGCAACAGTAGCCGTTTTAATCAAACTTGTGCAAAATTAACCTTTTCACTAATTTTAATCACTTTAAATGTGCAGAACGAGCACAAATCAAAAAAAAATTGGAAATGGTAACCAAGATTCCATTGGAGCTGCGTATGTGGTGGAATGATTTAAACGAGTCAGGACAGAACACGGTAAGACGCCACCTGGGCGGCCTTCCAGATTTATTAGCGGTCAGGCCTAGGGGAGACATCGTAAAAGCCCTAACTACATTTTGGGACCCGGCCCACAATGTTTTTCATTTTTCGGATTTTGAATTGACACCGACCCTGGAAGAGGTGACCGGGTACATTGGGAAGAATGAAACCCCACTGAGGCATGGATATTTGATCGCCCCTAGACCAGTCACCCCCCACAAATTCTTGGATATGATGAAGATAAGTCGGGGGGTCCAGAACCCGGATTTAGTGAACCGCTATGCTACCCTACAATTTGTTTACCGACGATATGGTCACGTAGGGGGTTTTAATGACCCAGAGAGCAAGACTTGTAGCAGAGAGAATCGTTCCAAGTGGGAGGAGCATAGATGTTTTGCCTTCATGGTGGCATTTCTGGGCCTTATAATATTTTCCAGAAAGGATGGACACATCGACATCCGGATAGCCGGGGTGGTTAGTACACTACTCACTCAGGAAAAGAATGTCCTCGCCCCCATGATTATCTCCGAGATCTTCCGAGCCCTCACAGCTTGTAAGGCGGGAGAGAAATTTTTTCCGAGCCCTCACAGCTTGTAAGGCGGGAGAGAAATTTTTCGAAGGGTGCAACCTGTTATTAGAAATGTGGATGATCGAACACTTATGCCAGCGGCCTCAATACATAAGATATACATCGGCAAAGAAAAGCTACATAGCCGGGTTTCACGCCAGAATTGGACATATCATCATGCCCGAAGGGGTCAACGAGTGGATAGCCCGCCTATGTGCTGTCACGGCAGAACAAGTGGAATGGGCTCTCAGTTGTACTGTAGTCGAAGAAGTTCTATATATGTCAGCTGTTAGGGCTTATTTCCTTCTGATGGGCCTCCAAAGTATCTAACCTTATGCGCCATGCCGGGTCCTGAGATAGTTAGGAAGGTGTCAAACGGTACCCAAAGACGAGGATCTTAGTCGTCATACAATCGAAATTTGTGCTGATGGGCCATTTCCAGAAAAAGTGGTTCGGCAAGTCTGGAGTGAGTGTCAATACTTCCTGTCAAATACTTGTGTCCGAGATCTGTCCCAAGGCGAAGTCTCCCCCGGGTATCTCGCATGGTATAAGAAAGAAGTCGAGCCCGGACGACCAGCTAAAAGGCCCCACCTCCAAGAATTTGTTGAAGAGTCACAAGCACAGTAGGACTGGTTAGCCCAAAAAAATAAGTATCGGGCTACCATAAGCAGACTAGAAAAACAAGTCCGAGATCTCCAGTTTGAGAAAGAGGTCCAAGCCACAGCAGATGAGGGGGATAAGAAAGAACTAGCCCAGGAAAATGAAGCCCTCAAAATCCAAATACAACAAATAAAAATGGCTGCCAGAAGCCAAGAAAGGAGTCCGGCGGACGGGAAGCTCATTAGTAGTTTAAGGAAGAAGGTATTGGAGTGCCAAGACAGTCTGGAAAGGTCTGAGGCAGAACAGGAGAAACTCAGAAAACGATTAGCAGAAAATGTTGAAGGGCATGCGCAGTTCGTCCGACAAATAAAAAAGAAATATGAGGGAATAATTGCTGAGTTGAAAAGAAAAGTGACCGGTCTGGAAAATGAGGCTGAAAAGCAAATTCGGATCTTTAAGGCAGACCGGGAGCATTGCTATGATTTAATGGCACAAATGGAACAGGATCTGCGACAAATACAGAATCAGAACCAGCGTGACCTTCAAGTGCTAAAGGCCCGGGATCAGCAAATAGGGCGGTTGCTACAGGAGAAAGGAATTATTAGAGAGAGGGTAAGAGCGATTGTTGAGTATGTTGTTGCCAAATGCCGAAATTGTGAGGACATGACTCAGACTACATTCCTTCCCGCAGTGATGACATATGTTCGCCAGATAATGAGCGACCTAGAGCAGCTCCAAGGGGATCTTGCACAAAGGCCCGTGGCAAGACCGAATGATGTCCCACGGGCCCAGGAACCTGAATCTCTAATGTATTCCTGATTTTGCAAATATGTATTTTATTTCTTTATTTCAAAATTGTATCGAGTATGTCGTAGTTTGACTATCAATCGAGTCTGTAACAGATTTGTTTCATTAATGGAAATTAACAGTTCACAAAAAATTTGTTTCTTTATTTTTATATTTATTTCTTCGGGGTTGTGTAGTTTCTAATTATCATCACTAATTAAGATTAAAAGAGGAAAAAAAAAAAGAAAGAAAGAAAGAAAAGAGAGAGAGCCAGGATGAAACACGCAACCGTTGTGAAACATGTAGAAACACATTTAACTGCTTAGGTGCATCACACCCCCAACATATGATTGCCTATCTGTTATTTGCCGTAAACTAACCGGTTTGCTATTGACTATAGGTTTTATCGGTGATTGATTTTGTGGTAGTCTGGCGCATCACTCGTACTTCACGAGGTCAAAAGGAAGTTTCGAGATGACATCAAAAATGACATTGCCAACAATTCCTATCTCAGAGGAAAATCCGATTTCAGGCATGCTGGTTCCAGAATCGGCAGCTGCCGAGGAAAATAGACTATTGCGTCTCCGCATGATGGAGATGTGGGACGCATGGACAAATGGGAAAGAACCACCAAATGCTATTCCCAGATTTCCTGAGCTTTTCCCTAGAGCCGGTGGGGCCACTAACATTCTCATAAGTTACCCACTGGGATACCCCACCATCACTGCCAACTTTGTGGGCATGCCCTAAGAAGAACACCCTCAAACATCAAACGCCGGAACAGCGTCAAACATATTCACTGCACCACCCTGTGCTTCCACAATGCAGCCTACCTTGCCTCGGCCCAGTTTCAATCTTTCGCCGTTTTCGTATCCGGCACATCCGTTTCCTGTTGAATCGGCTCAATTTCATACAACGGCGTACACTCAAATGCCTAGATATGAATTTGTCCCGGGGCAAGAAACGAACACCAAGACTCCCGAGCAAGAAGAAATGGCAAGAAAAATGAGGAGTCTCGAGCAAAGTTTGAAATAACATACAGGGTCTGAGCGGACAAAAGAGCGTATCATATGTAGACCTGTATATGTTCCCTCATGTACATCTACCAGCGGGTTTCAAGACACCGAAATTCGAAAAGTATGATGGGAATGGGGACCCTATTGCCCATCTCAAGAGATACTGCAATCAATTACGAGGGGCTGGTGGAAAAGAAGAGCTCCTAATGGCTTACTTCGGAGAAAGTCTGTCAGGCATTGCCTCCGAGTGGTATATGGACCAAGAAATGTCCAGATGGCATATTTGGGACGATTTGGCGAGGGATTTCGTCCGACAGTTCCAATATAACATTGTTATTGCACCAGACCGCAATTCCTTGGCCAATTTAAAGAAGAAAGCCATTGAAAGTTTTAGAGAATATGCTGTTAGATGGCGCGAACAGGCATCGAGAGTAAAACCTCCGATGGATGAGGCCGAGATGGTAATGGTTTTTCAGCAGGCGCAAGAGGCCGACTACTATCAGAATATGATGTCAGCAATAGGGAAGCCATTTGCTGAAGCTATAAAAATCGGCGAGATGGTAGAAAATGGACTGAAAACAGGATGGATCCTCAGTCAATCTGCAATCAGAGCCACCTCCCAAGCCATTCAAGGCGGGTCTGGAGGTTTATCCAATTGAAAGAAGAAAGAGGAGTCATCAATGGCCGCCTCAGGTACAAGAAAACCTCGTATGCCTAGGCCATTTTTCTCTGAGAAGGCTTCACAGCATTACTATCCCCACCAGGATATAGCCTATGCTCATCCACCGTATGCAATAATGAATGCCCAGCCATATGGCAGGCCCCATCAACAACTTAACCAAAACAGAGCTCCACCTCCCAGAAATCAACCTCAGTACCAAACCCACTACAATCCTCGACCCCCACAAAATAACTTCCGTGCCCGAGAGCCGCCGAGGAAAAACTTCACACCGAACAGGCCTTTTCCCAAAACTGGTCCCGATGGGTCTACTCCAGCCCGTTCCCCCGAACAGGCAAAATCCAGAATCACCTTCTTATCAAAGGGGTACCCACTGTGCCTACCACTCTGGGGCTGAGGGACATGACACAGAAAACTGCTGGACGTTAAAAAGGGCTGTAGAGGATTTGATTGAACAAAAGAGAATAGTACTAAGGGATGAAGATGCTCCCAATGTAACAAACAATCCATTGCCAGCTCACAATAATGGGCCCATTATTCGGATGATTTGTGAAGATAAGGAATTCAAACCAGATCTGAAGGCTATCATTGCCATAGCCCACAAAGAAATAAAGCCAAAGGATATCCCAAAAAAGGATAGCGTAGAGAAGAAATACCAAAATGCTCCGTTAAAGGTGGAGGAGAAGTTAGAAGTTGAAAGCAGGTCATCCAAAAGTGTTGTTCTCTATATTCCTCGGGGGAAAAACAAAGAGAAGAAACCGATAAGCCCTCCTAAGAGATTCGAGATAAATAAACAGAAAACTCAAATGTATGTACTGAAGGGAGCCTACATGGTTCGGGGACCAGTATGTCCACTTAGGCTGAACGAGCCTATGGTTATCGGTCGCGCGCCACAAAGGCCCATGACGGATCCTATGGCCGTACCATGGAATTATAACAAAACAACGGTCACATACAAGGGCAAAGAAATCTTAGGAGAAAATCAGGGAGACAAGCTGGTTGAAAGATATCTTAATGTAAAGGAAGTGAACAGCGCTGCCAAGAAATGCTTCCCGCCTAAAAAACCAGTGAGTCCTGAGGAGGCGGAGGCATTTTTTCAAAAGATGAAAATGGTGGATTACGAAACAATCGATCAACTCCGGCAATCCCCTGATCAGGTTTCTCTTTTTTCACTTTTGATGAGCTCAGATGAACATCAGAGGGTTTTGCTCAAAACCCTCAATGAAGCCTATATCCCCGCTGGAACTACAACAGAACAACTGCAAAGAATGGTTGAAAGGTTTTTTATAACTCACCAAGTTTCCTTTGGGAGTAATGATTTGCCTTCGGAGGGAGCTGCTCACAACAAAGCCCTTCATCTAACTGTCAAATGTGAAGGGTACTATGTGAAGAGAGTTGTGATAGACGGAGGCTCCGGGGTAGATATTTGCCCACTTTCAACCTTACAACGAATGGAGATATGCACAAAAAAGATCAGGCATAATGATGTATGTGTGCGTGCATTCAACGGTCTAAAAAGGGATACCATTGGAGAGATTGACCTGACTCTGACTATTGGACCAGCTGATTTTGAGGTGACCTTCCAAGTCCTAGACATGGACACATCCTACAATTTTCTCTTGGGACGTCCATGGATTCACGCGGCAGGGGCAGTACCATCAACTCTCCATCAAATGGTCAAGTTTGAATATGAAGACCAGGAAATCGTGGTCCACGGGGAAGATGAACAATCGATTTACCGAGACCCTTCGGTCCCATGTCTTGAGGCAAAAGAAGGAAGTGAGCATATAATTTACCAAGCTTTTGAAGTTGTGGTCGCAGATCAATGTAAGGAAGGAAGCCCTTTCCCCCAGCCTTTCCTGTCCAATGCTTCAATGATGGTAGCAAAGGTGATGATCAGACACGGCTACCAGCCTGGAAAAGGGCTTGGGAAATTACTACAAGGAACAGCTGAGCCCATTACTTCGATTGCTAGCGAGGGATTCTTTGGTTTAGGTTTCCAGCCCACAACAGCTGATTTCAAGTGGGCGAAGAAGAGGAAAAATGATGGCTGGGTATTAACTAAGCCGATTCCGCCATTATATAAAACATTCGTCAAACCCAAATATGTTGACGAAGAGGAGGAGGAAGCCTTTACAGCTGAAGAGATTGAAGAAATTTGTGGGGCTATGAAGCAAATGTTGTATGAAACCCACATGGTCCAGGAGGGGGAAGGCTAAAGCACCGCTGAGGTGCTATACATGGGACCGAATGCCAAATTACAAAATTGGGAGGCTACACCCTTCCCAACCAGGCGGGAGTCCCGGTAGATCTGTCTTGTCACCTTTTCTTGCATCACGAGTTATTTCAGGGTGTAACTCGGATGTTTTCTTTTAGTTTCTTGTCTTTTAAAAATTCCAAATGTAAACCCTTTTATCTTTAAAAATTCAATGAAATGAAAATCCATATTTCGTCAATCATCTCCTTCTGATTATGTTGTTTACTTTCTTCTTTTCAATTCTAATAATGCAGCTTTAAGTAATATGACATGCTTGCGGACTTCATGCCCAGATCCAAACCCGCTGTCTAATTGTGATGTAATGAATCAAGAATTGGAATATAATGAAGAGGAGGCTTTTAATGAAATTAATCGAGAATTGGAACAATTCGAGAATAGGCCTAAGCCAAATCTAAATGACACTGAGCCGGTTAATTTTGGCAGTTCCGAAGAAACCCGAGAAACTAAGATAAGCATCCACACAGATGAAAAAACTCGAGATGCCCTGATTCAGCTCTTGTTCGAATTCAAAGATGTGCTTGCTTGGTCATATGATGACATGCCAGGGCTCAGTGTTGACATGGTGGTTCATAAATTGCCAACATATCCTAATTGCCCCCCTGTTCAGCAAAAGCAGAGAAAGTTCAAAACTGATATCAGTGATAAGATCAAAGAAGAGATCACAAAACAGCTGAAAGCAGGAGTAATCCGGGTAGTTCAATATACCACGTGGCTTGCTAATGTAGTCCCAGTACCAAAGAAACACGGGAAAACCCGAGTATGTGTGGACTACAGGGATTTGAACAAAGCAAGCCCCAAAGACAACTTCCCTCTGCCAAACATCCATATTCTGGTTGATAATTGTGCCAGACATGAAATACAGTCCTTTGTGGATTGTTATGCGGGATATCATCAGGTGTTGATGGACACAGAAGACGCTGAAAAGACAGTGTTCACCACACCTTGGGGGACATATTATTATAGGGTCATGCCATTCGGATTGAAAAACGCCGGAGCAACATACATGAGAGCTATGACTGCCATTTTCCAT
>MCJB01019082.1:276234-331864 GCA_002018475.1 Nicotiana obtusifolia | reverse complement strand
GTTAGAAATAATAATAATACACTCTAACTTAGGAAGAAGATTTAAGAAAATAGGAGACCAACTGTACCTAATGCCAGAAAAAGAATCAGCTAAGATAGAAGATACCTTAACAGCAATGGTAAGATTATCAAAAGAAAATGAAGAAATCGATAGGAAAAAAGAAATAGAAAATATAAGAAAACAAACAAAGAAGGAAATCGAGCAAATAGAAGAAACAAAAAATACTAGAATAGCAGAATTAGAAAAGGAATTAGCAATGTTAAAACAAATATATGAGGAAAAAATAAAGGAAAAAGCAAAAAGAAAAGAAGAAGAGCAAGAAAGGAGATTAACAGAAGAAATAGAAAAATTTAAAAAACAAATACAATCAGAAGAAGTAAAAATAGAAGAAATAAATAATCTAGAAATAAATGAAGAAAACTTAGATAATCTAGAAAATAATTCAGAAATAAGTGAAACATATACAGAATTAATGAAAAAAGAATTAGAAATAAATGTTGGAGAAATAGAGGATAAAAATAAACCCTCTACATCTAAACAAGAAAAATCAGAAGAATATTATAATCATGAATATTATAAACCAAATAGAAACTTATGGAACTTGTAAATAAAGATAGTATAATAACCCAAAAACCGTTAAAATATAACTTTGATGATTTAAAAGAATTTAAAATACATATAACAGAATTACTGGAAAATGGATACATACAAGAAAGTAATAGTAAGCATACTAGCCCAGCTTTCATAGTCAATAAACATAGCAAAATATGTTATTAGGAATACCATTTTTAGAAAAACTATACCCACATACGATAACAAAAACACATTGGTGGTTCACTACCCCATGCAACAATAAAATAGGAGCAAAAAGAGTAAATAATAAAGTAAGAGAAAATACACCATGGATAAAAGGAAATGAAAAAATTACACAAAATCTAAAAGAGAAAAAGATAGATAACCATAAGATAGAAATAATTATATTTACAATAGACAAAATAAAAATACTAAAAGATAAATTAAAAAAATTATATAATGAAAACCCAGGCGATTTGTGAGGAAATCTTCATGATTTGGATTGGGGTAAGTGTTTTTGACTCGAATTTGTTTATTTTTCATGATTCCAACCTTGACTTTAGTGTTGTATTGGTGAATCTAAGTGAAGAAATAAGGGATTTTGGTAAAAAACTTTTCTAAATGAAATTAGAGGATTTGAACCCCGATTTTGAGTCGAAATTGGATGAAACTTGTATGGTTGGACTCGTGTTCGAAATTTGTGACTTTTGTTGGGTTCTAGGAGGGAGGCCCAAGTTGACTTTTTGATTTTTGTTAAATATCGAATCTTTATTGTATGGGGTTGTTCCATATGGCTTGAAGTGATTTTATTAAGTTATTTGGCTAGATTCGAGCTATTCGGAGGTTGATACACTCTGGAAGGGATTTTTAGAGTATTGATTTGTCTTGCTTGAAGTAAGTATCTTACCTAAACTTGGTTGAGGCACTAGTTTCTTGTGTTGTTACTGATAGCTACGTGCTATGGGTGGCACACATATGAGGGGTTTAGACCATGTGCATGCACGGGGTATTATTCATGCTCTAGTTAGTGCTTAGGCTATGATATGCCTTGAATTGATTGCTAAGCTTCATGCTGTTATGTTTCTTATGTTTGAACCCCTTTGTGAGCTACTTGAATCATGATTGAGGTTATATATTGGTTAATCTTCTGATTAAGCATTATAATTGCTACTTTCATGATGTAATTTTCTCATTTGAGCTATGGTAGCACACTTCGCACATGTATATACCTTTGCATGTCACTTATACTAGTCCATGAGTATGTAATTTGATATCCATTGTTCATGTATATTTGATCTTGTATACCTGCTTTCTTATATGGATTGGACTAATAGCACCTGAGTTGTCTGTGCAGATCAGAGATATGATAATATGTGAGTTGTCTGTGTAGTTGATATTATTGGCACGTGAGTTGTCCATGCAACAAATGAGATGTTTGTGCAGCATGTGGATAAGGATCCACCCCCTAGGGTCACCTTTTCATGTTTTTCTCTTGATGGTGTACACGCGATTTGAGAAAAACTGATAAGTGGTTTGGTTAGGTTATTACATTTCTTTTCTACTTGCAATTTTCCTTGGCTGTGTACTTGTTTTATGAGCATATCTTCTCTATATGCTGGATTCTTAACTAATATAGAGTTGAGCATATTATCTCTTGTACATCGAGGTGACTTTATCAATATTTTCATGATTTGATGATATTATTAATGTGTACTTGTGGAAATTCATGAGCTAAGTAGGTTATTAGCGAGTATCATTGATAATTCTTCCCTCTATTACCTAGCAGAGGTTAGTTATAATACTTGCTAAGTACATGGGGTCGGTTGTACTCATACTACACTCTGCACTTAATTGTGCAGATCTAGGTATTGGACTGAGCCTCGAGTTTCTTTGATCGTTGTTTGAGTCGCCGAGAGACAAGGTAGAGCTGCATTTCCACCATAGTCTTTGGCATCTTTTTCCATTTCAGTTGTTGTTGCTTTTGTTCAGACATTATATTTATTTTGTATTTCCAGACTTGTACTTCTATTTTAGAGCTCATGACTCTATATTACCTGTTTTGGAGGAATTTTAATGTATCGACACATCTATTTATGTTATTGGCTTTAGACTTGCATTATTTCCATTAATTCTGTTATTATGTTTATCTTTTGTTATGTTTGGACCCCATCACGACCATTTGGTGGTTTTGGGTGGTTGACAATTTAGTATTAGACCCTTAGGTTCATAGGTTCTACGGGTCATGAGCAAGTTTAGTAGAGTCTGAGGATCAGTATGGTGACATCTGTACTTATCTTCAAGAGGCTACCGAAGTTTTAGGAAAACTTCACTTTCTTGCATTCTTGTCTTGCAGCTTTGTTAATTCTGAAGCTTAAACCTTTACTTTTATGTTCTCTCACAGATAGTGAGGACACGTTCATCCAGATCAGACGAGCAGGCACCAGTGCCTCCAGTTATGCCGAGGCCAAGGTAAGAAGTAAGTGTTAGGTTTACCTAGTTTTAGAGACTAGATGCCGTCACGACATTCTACGAGGGAAACTAGGGTCGCGACAAATGGTTATCGCACTTCACTATGATTAGGTTCTCAAATTATACTCATCACCCTGTTAGATGTTTACCTTACTTAAAATTGTTATATTCACTACTGACCATACTCACTCAGACTGGAGAGTCATTATGTATACTAGCACCAAATTCTCTAGTAAAGATCTCTCACCATTAGATAGGCCCATAAATACACAATAAATCATCTCCGATGTTTACTCATTTAAGCCCTTTACAGCACTAGGCCCCGATAGACTCCACCGTTTTTTAGACACCGGGACATAGTTGGTACCTCAATTATTCAGCTATGCAAACAAATCTTTGAAACCTCTACTATTCCTACATCAATGAACCAAACTCTGTCTTATTCCTAAATTCAAGAATGCTAATAACCTCTAAATATTTGGGCAAATTGGGCTCTGCAATACCAACTACAAAATTATCACTAAGATCATGGTTAACCGCATAAAGTCTTTCCTAAATAATCTAATAGGCCCATGCCAGTCTATCTTTCTCAAGGGTAGGAGAGCAAGTGTTAATGCTATAATCATCCAAGAGATCCTTAATCATCTCAAAAGCAGTAAGGAGGCCAAAGGCAAGCTCATTATAAATATTGAATTAGAAAAGGCCTTTGATAGAATTGAATAGTCCTTCATATACAAGGCTCTAGTGTTCTTTTGCTTTCCACCTAAAAATTATTGGGCTCATTATGAACTGCATCTCTACAAGAAAAATAGTTCTAGTTAATGGCTCCCAAACCACTTACTTCCTTCCTTCGCGAGGCGTTAGACAAGGTGACCCTATATCACCCTATTTATTCATTCTTTGCATGGAACTATTGTCCACATACATCAACCACCAAGTCAACTTAGCTCCCTGAGATCCCATCAAGATTAGTACTACAGGACCACTTATGTCATAATTATGAAATGTGGATGATCTCACTCTATGGCACAAGCCAACGAAAAATTTGTCATTTCTATCCAACATTGTCTATATATTTCTTGCTCATACTCCGGACAGAAAATCAACACTATTAAGTTCAAGATCCATTTCTCAAACAAATAGCCATCCTCCATCGAGGATTACACAATTGGTTTGCTTGACATTAACTTTACCATACAGTTTGGCAAGTACCTGGGATTTCCTATCCTCAATAATATACCCAAGCTAAGTGATTTTCAGTTTGTTATTGATAACATGCAGAATAAAATCTCAAATTGGAAATCTAAATTCCTATCTTGCAAACCGTACAACCTTATCAAAGTTAGCCCTAAACTCTATTCCTAACCATGTAATGCAATACATATCTCTTCCCAAAAATTGTTAGGCCCCGTAAAATTTTGCCAAGGAATTGGAGGTTTTGTGGTGCTAAGGTAGACTTCCCTAAATTCCCAACAAGGGACTATACCTGATGAATTTCTTATAGAACCTTCTGATTCAAATGGATAACATCTGCTGGCCTGTGCTTATGCATGCACTATCACAATGTTTACTTACATGGTATCAAATCTAATGTAAGGTAGCCTAGTGCCGAGATCTTTCTTGAGCCAGTCTCTTTCTCATGTTCACGTGACTCATATGGTTTGAACAGTCACGTTACTCCCTTTTGTGAGCATTATCATAAACCCTTTCCACTATCTATTAACATAAGAGCTTATCTCAGCACCTATCATATGTGTACATGTCAATTGAAATGGTCTCTCGTCCGTATAAAGTTTCTCAAAAATTTGGGATTTCTCACAAATTCGGCAAAGGAATATCTATTGTTCTCCTATCTCAATATGATTTTCCTGTCCACTTAGGAAATTCCACAATAAGTAGCTCACTTTATTCCTAGTATCGTAGTTGCCCATGAAGTGGCCTGGTATGCCAGCTTGAGAGTTATTATGATAGAAACACGTCCAGCTCATAACAAATGTTCATCTTCTCTTTATACCTCCACAACATGTATTAACCGTGTTCCTTAGTTAGTGAATTCATTGTGCTAGTTTCCCGATACTTGTTGGATAACCATGAGAGATCGCGTCCTTCTATGTATCATTGTAACACTTCCTTTCTCATAGTGACCCTTAATAGGCTCTCCGTCAAGACCAAATGCACCTTTGGGGGTTATCATAGCATCACGTCTGCTTCTCACGTTCCCCTATCTTTCATTACCATCTGGGTACTTTTCAAGTCATAAAATCCATGAAGAACTCGTTATGAACATCTGCAAACCTTCCATGATTATTTTATAGTGTCTCGCTGGGTTCCGTTATCTTTACACACTCGACTTCTAGAATCATTAGCTATGTGATTGTCACGTGCGGAGAGTATTACCATAATTATTATTCCACATCCCTGGGTGGGTAGAATTTTTATTTGCCTTTCTCCCCGGAGCGTCATATCAACCCTGAGAACCTCTCTAATCAATGCATGCTTAACTCTCAATATTGAGATGAATTAGATACATGGTTTCACTCGTGAAAGGTTGAAATTACATGTTTCAGATTTTTAGGCACCTATCATGAACATATTTAGTTTGAGGGTCAAGCCAATCATATCTCTAGTCCTCTAGGATAACATCAGCTATGGGGAGAGTGGTAAGCGACCATAATAATAATAATCTCACAAGTGATCAACCTCTTTTTCAACCTTGTGGGCTTGTGGCATAGATTCCATTTATCAGTTACTGTTAAGGGCGTAACGCAACTTCATGTATTTTTGAAATCTTTATCATATACATGGTACAAGAACCTTCTCATTTTGAGCTAAACTGATTTTCCCTACGCTCAAGGGGGGCAATTGGTGTCCTGTATTTGGGTATTTCTCTTTAAGCCTTGCAATTGCCGAACAAGGCACCTATAAAGTGAAACAATTGTTACTATCACTTTCGTAACTCATCATCTTCATAAATAACTGATTGCTAATGTTTTATCTTCCAGATCATGCCTCCCATATATACCCAATGAGTGAAAGAGAATGAAAATGAATAAACCTTCCTGCCAGGTCAACAGATACCACCACGAAGCGCAATGCTGTCAAACCACCACACAAGGGGAAATATAACACACAAAATGAGCACAAAGGATCATATCCAAGCATAATGCCGCTGTGATGCATGACCCAATCCGACACCGATCCACCTGAAATACGCTGAGCCATGATACTCATAATTAACAACCATAAGCATATCAACATCAAACACACGAAGCTTGTGACCATAACTATGGCGATATGGATATCACTATATAATAGAAACAGAAAGACCATAACCAAGGCGCAATCAATCAGTCAACACCCCAAGAGCGCTCAAATTTCGCTACAAAGCCCAAACATAACCACATCAGTGTGCAGATAACCAACAGATCACAACCCAAATCGATAACATACCCCTCCACAATAACTGGGCGGAGTAGATAAATCTGACTCGATTTAGAACACACATCCTTATTAGACCTACTAGTAGCCTCCAAATCAATTTCGATCCTTCCGAAGTAGGTAGATAGCCTCCGAAAAGACCATTATAACATAATATAATACATACCATCAGTTGCCAACCTCTAAAAAGACCTTCACCGTTCACAACCGTGGAACAATATGCCTCGAGAACCCTCTTAGTCTTTAATCCCAAGAATACTAGAATCTCCATTTCCGATCACAACTACACTACTAAAATAACCGACACATTCCTCACATATGTTCAGCCCACGAGAAGTACTTCTATTATTCTTTCGTGCCACAAAGAAAAATTTGGATATCAGCAATTGATCAACCAGGCGATTACCGTAATACCAGTCAGGCATCCGCAAGTCAAAACACAGTGCGCCTTCTGGAGTGCTCACCCTTCTTAGGTGGTATCAAATAATGCTAGCATTTTTCTAAACATCTGAAATTGTCCGTGATGTCTAGAACTCGTGAACCCATCCATGCGAAAATCATTACACGCAACACGTTCCTTATGCCGGTAGCAGACATCTAGCTCAAGATGTGGTCGACACTATCAAGAACTCTTCAAGGCCAATCTGCAAAACAACAAGCCATCAAAACTGAACTTCCCAAACACAACCAAGTCAGGCAAGCCATCAAACCCAAGAGTATTGCCATAGAACGCTAGTGAAGCATTACCACACCAAAAGACCAGTTACCTTTGCTTCTTTCTTGACCCAACACCACCGAGCTGACCCATTTCTTCTAATCCTCCTCGACTTGTCTTCAGGTCAACACTTTACTATATCGGTACACAATGATCTTAAGTCAATGCTCGTTGTGGAAGACCCTAGCACGAACCATGTCATCCAAAAACCCATAAACTATTGTATTTCCTCTAAAGAACCTAACAATGTTATGACATAGATACCCACTCTGAAGAGACCTTCTGTGAATCTGAAAATGTTTCTCTAACCTATATGATACTGGAATATAGATTTAGCTATGATATAGATATTCCACAAGTTCCAGCATCATCCCATGAAAATCTCACATCTTAGTCATGTACAATTCAGGGGAACCCCTCAACACTACATATATACCTCAGACCCAAGACTGATATGACGCTTGCCCAAGCAATCTGATCGTCGATAGTAGACTCTCCCACTTGGCGCAAAGTCATAGCGCACAACATCCGATGATCCACATTACCAACCTTCATAACTCGTATAGCACCAATCAGATACACAAACCAGTTGCATCCCACACTCGAACAACTGAAGATCTACCAACATGTCCTCGTCCTTAGTCTGGGCAACACCTCAATACAATTATTGAGCATCTATGGCCCCCTCATAGCCCATCCGCAACATTACAAACCATCAGAGCATAGCTGATACTGAGCGTGCCACATCATATACGAGTGGATGTAAAGGGATATAAGATATATGCTTCAAGCAACGCTGCACGATAAGGAATGAAGGAGTGGTTCCTAATAGTTCAGTAGCCTGTCAAAGATAAGTACAAACATCTCCGTACCGATCCGCAAGACTCTACTAAACTTGCTTATGACGCGTAGCACCTATGAACATAGAGCTCTGATTCCAACTTGTCAGGACCCTAATTTCCCACCTTAGGATGTCGTGATGGCACCTAGTCTCTAAAACTAGGTAAGCCTTAACATATGCCGATTTAATAAGAGAATTGAACTATTTCATCATTTATCAAAAACTATTAAATGACATACATAGCCGCAAGCGTCCAATAGTTATACATTTCCCAAAACCGATAGTACGGAGTCATAAGCACTACTAAAATTTCTAAACACAATAATGTCTTGAATTACAATCTAATGGTAGCATAATGAAGTAAGATTAGTGACTCCGAGGTCTGCGAACACCAAGCAGGTATACCTTGAAGTCTCCCACCGCGCAGATGTAATTCTCGACAACACCATCAGAATACCTGAATCAGCATGCAGAAGCGTATCATGAGTACACCACAACGGTACCCAGTAAGTACCAAGCCTAACCTTAGTAGAGTAGTGATGAGGCCAGGTCAAGACACCTATTAGACATAGAAACCTGTTCAAGATATACATAAGCTAACAATGGAAAGAACATCAATGTAAGACCAACAGCGAAAAACTCATTGATTTACAACCAACAATGAAGTAATAAAAATATAAATGCCAGCAAGTAGTAAACGAGTAATAAAGAAACAACATAATCAGGACATCGATGAGATGTAAATGAACTCAAATAAGGAAAAATGGATGACAACTCACATAATCAAATCATCCTAATGCATGGACATATAACAAGAATTACCCCGAGGCACCACACCTCATAAATCACAAATCATGGACCATAATTTCCAAATCTTATGCATATGGCACCTCATTCCCACAATAACAATCACTTTCTCACGGCAAAGCCCACGTGCTACCATGTACTTTGAAAATTAGTTTAGATGGACGAAAAATATATTTAAGCACCATGAAACATAGTAACGATCTTGAATAAAGTAAGGTGTCAAATGACATAATGAGTTTATTTTAGAAATCAAGTAAAGTAAAATTATATACAATTTGTACAAAATAGAGTATACGATGGGTTTAGTTTAGAAATCAATAAATTTGAGTAAAAGTATCATTTTTAAATAAAACAATTTACATTCACGAATTAAATATAGAATTTGCTAAGGAAAAACATGATAACAATTTTAAGAAAGGTAAACATCTAACTGGGTGATGAGTATAATTTGAGAACCTAATTATAGTTGATGTGCTATAACCATTTAGAATAATAAGGCACCAAGTGAGATAAAGAGTTTTATCTTAAGAGGTACATAGAATAAAGCATGTTAATAAATTATTTATTTAAACTATTATGTTACCAACAACTCAACGGAATATGATATAGTGACTCCACGTAATTAAATTTACATTGAAAATCAATTTACCAAGTTAAGACGGCGGCACAGATTGGCATGTTAAAGAAACACAACAAATCACGTAAAATACATGACTCACACAAGAAACCACAATCGTTCCAACACCAAGATAACAAAGAATAATAAAACACAATCAAAATGCGGATGAATGGTTAAAGGAAGAATAATGACTGTTCAAAACAACAAGTTGTTCCAATATGGAATGTACAATGAAAATCACAACTGAGGTACCACTGTGACGATCCGGTAAATCGTCTCATGGGTTACTGCTTCGTCTTCCCCAATATCTATATCATTATGCCTAGTTATCAGTGTTTTAGGTAATTTAATTGAGTAAGTTGCATTCGGGTGAAATCGGTAAGAAATGAGACACTTAGTCTCTTTCAAGGAGGCTTAAGTTGTAAAAGTCAACTGTATGTTGACTTATGAGTTAGAAGGCTCGGATGTGAATTCTGATGATTCGGTTAGTTTCGGGAGATGATTTATGACTTAGGAGTGCGATCGGAATTAGTTTTGGAGGTTCCGTGTAGAATTAGGCTTGAATTGGTGAAGTTAGAATTTTGGCGATTTCCGGTTGATAGGCGAGATTTTGATCCGAGGGTCGGAATGGAATTCCGAAAGTTTCTGTAGCTTTGATATGTGATTTATGACTTGTGTGCAAAATTTCAGGTCATTCGGACGTGGTTTGGTTGGGTTTAGATCAAAATAGCGACTTAGAGGATTTTGAAAACCTTAGGCTTGAATCCAACGTGAATTGGTGTTGATAAGTTGTTTTGAACGTCCCGAAGGTTTGAACAAGTTTGAATAATGTTATGGGACATGTTGGCGTGTTTGGTTGAAGTCCCGAGGGCCTCGAATGGGATTTTGGATGGTTGATGGAGTTTAACTTTGGCATTTCAAGAATATGCCGATGTTGTATCTTCAAGAATAAGTGGTATAATATTATGCAAATGGACTCCAAATTCAGTTTTAATTGAAGCATTGGATCTGTATCAAAATTTCAGAGCCATATAAAAAAGAATCGTCCAATTCGGACATCGTATGAGAAAGTTATGCCTATTTTCGTGTCAAGGAAAAAATCTGCAGAAATGTCAGAAATGCGAACCGCAGAACGCGGAATGCGAACCGCATTTTTGACCTGGAAATCGCAAACTGAGACAGAACTTGGGGCGAGATTTGCGACCAAAAATGCGAACCGCAAAGGTGAAATGCGAACCGCAGTTTTGGCATAGGGAATCGCATTTTTGACCTGACAGGGGTGTTTTAACCCGATTTTTGATGCTTTTTAAGTAGAACTCAGTGTTCATTTTGCCCTACAAGACCCATATTCATTACCCACGAAGAGGAACACCTCCAAACACTATAGAATCACCATAAATCAACCTCAAAACTATATCCAAAGGAGATTTTCATGGACAAATTCTTAAAGGAAGAGTTTTGGTCATCCTAAACATACTTGGAGCTAGAGAGCTCGGATTGAAACAAGTTTTGAAGCAATTCTTGGAGGGTTTCCAAGAGAAACATCGGGGTAAGTATTCCTAACTCAATTTTTGGAGGAATTACCTCAGCTTATCACTATTTTTAGCAATTAATTGGTGATTTAAGTTGGGAAAATTGTGGAAAACCCTAAGGCTTAGGTGTGAGGGTTGGAGGTCGATCCGGTGTCGGAATTCGACAAATTTTATATGGTTGAACTCGTAAGAAGATAAGGAACCCATTGAAGTGAAAAGTACTGAATTTCGAGACGTGGGCCCGGGGCTCGGGTTTTGCTAATTTCGGGATTTCTTAGTAAATTTGATTGTTTTTGCTTGGGTTTTATTCCCTCAACATATTGTGATGTAATTGTTCTGAATTTGGATAGATTTGACGCACGTGGAGGCCAATTTAAAGGGAAAAGGCATCGCGGGCTAAGGATTTAGCCGATTTGAGGTGAGTAATGTTTGTAAATGATGTCCTGAGGGTTCGAAACCCCGGATTTGCACCTCATAGTGCTATGCTGAGGTGAGGTACATGCTCGATGATGAGCATGGGATTGTTTACTTCCAGGGATTGGGACTTGATCCATCCCGATTGATGATTTCTACTACATACTTGATTGAAATCTAATTGATATCATTGTGATTTGGGCTACTTGCCATATCAGTCATTATGTGTTTCTTACTTTCAGTCATTGTTTATATGTATTACTCACTGAGTTGGAAGTACTCACATTACTCCCTGCACCATGTGTGCAGATTCAGGCGTTATCGGTTCCGCCCCGAGGTACTGACTACTACTATTGTCAGGGTGGTGATTCTGAGATTACGAGGTAGCTGTTGGCGTTCGCAGCCCGTATCTCTTTTATTTTGTTGCTTTCTCTTTCTTCAAACAATTGTGCCAAAGATATTGTAATAGTTATTTTAATATTAGGATTTCATTAGTGGCTCATGACTTTGTGACACCCCAATCTGAGGGTTGTAGTCGGGATGGTTTACTATATTTTTCCGCAATTTACTGTTATTAAATCATATTTATATTATTTTCGTATTATTTAACTGTTAAAATGAAGTTAGTTTGGATTGGCTGGCCTTGTCTTCATGAGAGGCGCCATCACGACCAGGTTGGGATTTTGGGTCGTGACAACCACCTCGTATTCATATTTCACAGTTTCAATCACAATCTTTTCATATATCACCACATGAGCCTTACATTTAGTTTTGAAAATTATTTTTCCTGAAATAGCTACACACCTTATCTCACCGCGTGGCTTCAAGTAGTTCCCCTACTAGCAACACGTGTATCAAGCCTACCTTATTTCACCACATGCCTATCAACCCCTAGCCTTATACCACCGCATGAGTATCAATATCACAACACAATCACAACTCGCACCACTAGTGCCCATACGCCACAACTTCACACAAAGTCAACAACACCAATATTTCTACAACAAATAGCCCATGGCTCAACCACAATGTGTACAATAATTTAAACAATAATAAAATGAACGGGAATGCTCAACAAGAAAAGGTATCTCAACAATTAACAACTTCATCTCAATGTGAGAACGGCTATTACAACATCAACACCACTAACTCAATAAGATGATATTCCACAAAATAACAACTTCAATTAAAAGTTGTTCAACAATTAAGAGGTAACAAGAAAATAAGGAAACCAATAACTTTAACTAAAGTATATAAAAGCAAAATAACAAGTAAGAGGTAGAACAAGTGCTAACAATGTCAAATAGAGCATGTAAGAGTAGATTAACAATTAGAGATATAACATGTTATGACAATTCAATTAAAGGCTTGGAAAGAGTTTAGATAATCAAAACCGGTCAAATACCACATATAGCCCGTGTACCCACTCATCACCTTACGTACACGGCTTTCAGATAACTCAAATAGCACAATTGACCCAAATCCTAAGGGGTAGTTTTCCCCACACAAAGTTAGGCAAGATACTTACCTCAACTGGGCCAACTCAACCTTTCGAAATAGTTTTTCCCCTAAAATTAGCCTCCGTACGGGTCCAATCTAACCAAATGGACTTTATTACATCAAACAATGCAAGACAAACCATTTGCAATAAATAAAGCTATTGTCTTTATATTGTTTCCCAAAAAGTCAACAAAAATCAATGCCAGGCCTGCTTTGGATTCTGAATCCAAGCTTACCCGAGCGACGCCTGAACCAATACAATCTCACACGAATAAAAACCGACTCAATCGGAGTCCGATAGCTCAACCAACTCACCAAAACATCACTCTTGGGTGTTCATAACCCAAGAGTCCAACCCACACTAGTTGGGTCCCATATCTCAGGAAATACTCCTCGAAAACTCGCCAAATTTGAGTATATTGTTCTCCTAATATAGAAGAAAAAAAACTCAAAATGGAATTGGGAAATAAATGCCTCAAATTCATTTTCAATTTTTAAAATTAAGGACATAACCCTAGGTCTTGATTTAAAAAATTAAATGAGTTTTCAATTAAATCATGAATTAAAGCTGAAACCAGGGAATGCATCAAAGGAAAATACTTAAGTTATGGTTTAGACCTTACCCCATGGAATAAACTTAAAGCCTTGAATTCTCCCTATCCCAAGCTTTCAAGATGAGAAAAACTCCAACGACATTAATAGCAAAAAATATGTAGCAGTCAAACCAGGCTTACCTCTCATAACACGAAAAAAGTCACAAATTCTCACCCATTTGAATATGAGTCCAACCAAACAAGTTTCATCCAATTTCGACTCTAAATCAGGGTTCAAATCTTCAATTTTCATTTAGAAATGTTTTTACCAAAATCCCTAAATTCTTCACTTAGATTCACCAATGAAATGCTAAAATGAAGGTTGGATCATGAAAAACAAAAGAATCTGATTCAAAAACACATACCCAACCCAAATCGTGAAAATCCCCTAAAAAATCGCTCAAATCCGAGCTCCCAATATCAGAATGTGATAAAATGAATGAAACTCTCGAAATAGAGTACGTAAGGGTCTGCTAGGCATATGTATCGCGATTGGCGAAGGCCAAAAAGTCACCATCTCAAAAACACCTTGGTGTTCGCATCCACACCATCATGAACGCAATGAAGAACTAACCTCACACTACGCAAACGTGGCCAGAACCTCGCGAATGAGGCCAAAGCCCTCCCAGCTCCCAGCTCCCAACTGCTTCGCAAATGCGGAGCCCAATCGCGAAAGCGCTGAAGGCCGACTTCCCAGCTCACACTGACTCTCCGCAAATGCAGCTTCCATGTCGTGATTGCGACGAAGACACCAATCACTAGCAATTCAGCAGTCCAAAATAAAGGGGAATTGGCTCGAAACTACCCCGAAACAATCCCAAGGCTCTAGGGACCCTATCCAATTACACCAACCAATCCCAAAACATAACATGGACCTACTTGAGGCTTGAAATAACACAAAATAACATTAAATCATGAATCGCACCTCAATGCAAACTTAATGAACTAATCCGAATTTCCTAATTCAAAACCTATGCTAAACATGCCTAAACAACTTGGAATGACTTCAAAATTTTCATACAAGTTCCAAATGAAACAGCAGACCTGTTCCAACTCCCGGAACAAAAATTCAAACCCGATATATTCAAAGTCAACCCCAGGTCAAACCTATTAACCTTCCAAACATTCAAATTTTCAACTTTCGCCAAATAAAACCAAATCAACCTAAGAACCTGTAAATCAAAATCCGGACATACGACTAGGTCATAAAGCCACCATTACGGGGTCATCTAGAAAAAGTTCAAACTCCGGTCAGCTCTTACAACCTAAGCCTCCAACTAAGGAACTAAGTGTCCCAATTCAATCCAAAACTCCCCCGTAACCACACCAACCATCACCGCTAGTCACATAACGACTAACATACATATGTAAAGCATCAAATAGGGAAAATGGGGTTAAAATACACAAAATGATCGGCCGGGTTGTTACATTCTTCCCCTCTTAAATAAACGTTCGCCCTCGAACTAGTCTAGAATCATATGTGAAGTGCCGAAAAGGTGACGATATCTCCATTCGCATATCATGCCCAGTCTCCCAAGTCGCCTCCATGACCAGTTCACCTCTCCACTGAACCTTCACCGATAAAATATTCTTCAACCTCAGCTTGCGAACCTCCCTATCCAAAATGGCAATTGGTTCCTCATCATAAGTCAAATCCTTGTCCAACTGCACCAGGATCAAATCAATCACATGTGATGAGTCCTCATAATATTTCCGGAGCATAGAAACATGAAATACTGGATGAACTCCTGACAGACTAGGTAGCAAAGCAAGTTTATAAGCCACCTCACCAACCCTCACCAAGACCTCAAAAGGACCAATTTACCAAGGGCTCGACTTGTCTGTCCCCTAGAACTTCATCATATCTTTCATGTGAAAAACTCTAAGTGAAACCCTCTTACCCACAATAAATGCCACATCCATCCTATCCGCATAATTCTTCTGCCTGGATTACGTTGTATGAGACCTCTCTTGAATCAACTTCACCTTCTCCAACTCATCACGAACCAAATTAGTGCCCAACAACCTAGACTCCCTAGGCTCAAACCAACCAATCGAAGAACGACATCGCTTCCCATATAAGGCCTCATAAGGAGCCATTTGGATACTCGACTGATAGTTGTTATTGTAGACAAACTCCACTAACGGCAAAAACTGATCTCACTGGCCCTAAAATCAATGACATATGCTTGTAACATATCCTCCAATATCTAAATTGAACACTCAGGCTGCCCGTCCATCTGGGATGAAATGTGGTACTCAGCTCGACATGTATGCCCAACTCACGTTGCACTACTCTCCATAAAAGTGGTGTAAACTATGTGCCTCGATTTGAGATAATTGACATAGTCACACCATGAAGGCAAATAATCTGTCAGAGATAAATTCGAGCCAGCTGCTCTAATGTCCAGGTAGTCATGACTAGGATGAAGTGTACAGACTTCGTCAGTTAGTCCACAATGACCCACATCGCATCAACTCTCCTCAAGGTCCATGGAAGCCCAACTACAAAATCCATAGTGATATGCTCCAACTTCCACTCCGGTATATCAAGCCGCAGAAGCAAACCACTAGGTCTCTGGTGCTCATACTTCACCTGCTGACAGTTCAAACACCGAGCAACATACTCAACAATATCCTTCTTCATCCTCAGCCACCAATAATGCTGCCTCAAATCCCGGAACATCTTCGTGGCACCCGGATGAATGGAACACCGCAAACTTTGGGCATCCTCGAGAATAAACTCTTGCAACCCATCAACATTAGGCACATAAATCTGGCCCTAAAGCCTCAATACCCCATCATCGCCAATAGTTACCTCCTTAGCATCACCGTGCTGCACCGTGTCCTTAGAACAATCAAGTGGGGATCATCATACTGGCATGCCTTGATGCACTCAAAAAAGGACGAATGTGATACAACACAAGCAAGAACCCTGCTAGGCTTTGAAATAACCAACCTCACAAACCTGTTGGCCAAAACTTGAACATCTAAAGCTAACAGTCTCTCCCTAGTTATGATAAAAGCATGACTCCCCATGCTCTCTGCCTTCCTATTCAAAGCGTCGACCACTACATTGGCCTTCTCAAGATGATGAAGGATGGTGATATCATAGTTTTTAAGTAGCTCTAATCACCTCTGTTACCTCAATCACCTCTGTTATAGGCTGAACATCTGATGTTGTTTTGCCAATGGTTCCAGCATGTTCCAGTTTGTGTTAGAGTAACCCATAATGGTGGATGGATTGTGTCACGACCCAAAACCACTAACTGGTCGTTATGTGTATGACGAGCGTATACGGAGATTCGCGTATGTTTAAATGGGGGAGAATGTAACGACCCGACTGGTCATTTTTAGCTTTAGCGTTCCATTCAGTGGTTTGAGACTTTGAGTACCTTCATATAATATATTATGACTTGCATGTATGTTTGGTTTCGGTTTTCGAGCTGTTCGGGACTGATTTAGAAAAATGATTCTCGTTTTAGAAGCTTTAAGATGGAAGAGTTGATCAAGGTTTGACTTTTGGGCAAACGGAGTCGGAATCGGGTTTTAATTATTCCAATAAGTTTGTATAATGATTTTGGACATGTCCATAAAGTTAAATTCCGATGAATGTTTGATACGTTTGGGTTGTATGGTGATTGTTTTCAGTTTCGACGTCGATTTGAGCATAAAGGTTACCATATTTAGCAAATGGTCTTTGATTCATTTTTCGACTAAACCATTATATCCATATCATAATTTTGGACCCATAGCAACTGAAATCATCAAGTTTCGACATCATATGAGAAATTCATGGTCATTTTACTAAGAATTGGGTTGCCAGATTTTTTAGATTAATTACGAAATTGCCATTGAATTCGTATTTTAAAATTTGCACTATTTCCAAATGTTGAAACCAACATATCTCCTTCATTATAAGGTCAAATGGAGTGATTCAAAAGCCTAACGTGACTGGAATTTCACGAGGAATCCATTGGATGCATCAAAAGCGAGCTTCGGGATCGTTTGGCACAAGAAACGAGGAAGAACAACTTGGCATATATGGCTATTAATGTTGTTGGAATTTTTCACATCTTGAAAGTTTGAGATTGGGAGAACTCAAGAATGTTCTTCAAGTTTCTTCCATGCGGTAAGGTCTAAACCACAAACTAAGTATTTCCTTTTGATTCATTCCCTTGGTTTAAGCTTTAATCCATAATTTTAACTGAAAACCCATTTAATTCTTTACTTCAAGACCTAGGGTTCTGTCCTTAATTTTAAATATTGAAAATGAATTAGAGGCATTTATTTCCCGGTTCATTTTTGGGGCTTTTTTCTTCTATATTAGGAGAACAACATACTCGAATTTGGCGAGTTTTCGAGGAGTATTTCCTAAGATATGGGACCCAACTAGTGTGAGTTGGACTTTTGGGTTATGAACACCCAAGAGCGATATTTTGGTGAATTAGTTGAGCTATCGGACTCCAATTGAGTCGGTTTTCATTCGTGTTAGCTTGTATTGGTTCGGGCTTCACTCGGGTATGCTTGGATTCGGAGTCCAAGGTGGGCCCGGCGTTGACTTTTGTTTAGTTTTTGAGAAATATATAAAGATCATAGCTTTATTTATTGTAATTGGTTTCTCTTGCATTGTTTGATGTTATTGAGTCATTCTTGGTTAAATTTGAGCCGTATGGAGGCAAATTTTAGGGGAAAAGCTATTTCAGAGGTTGAGTTTTCCTAGTTTAGGTAAGTATCTTGCCTAACTTTATGTGGGGGAAACTACCCCTTAGGATTTGGGTTGATTGTGCTATTTTTTTTATGTGAAAGTCGTGTACGTAAGATGACGAGTGGGTACATGGGCTATATAAGGTATTTGACCGGTTTAGATTATCTATACTCTTTCCATGCCTTTAATTGAATTGTTATAACATGTTATATCTCTCATTGTTAATCTACTCTTACATGCTCTATTTAACGTTGTTAGCACTTGTTCTACCTCTTACATGTTATTTAGCTCTTATATGCCTTAGTTGAAGTTATTGCCTTCCTTATTGTCTTGTTACCTCTTAATTGTTGAATCACTTTTAATTGACGTATTTATTTCGTGGAATATCATCTTGTTGAGTTATTGGTGTTGAAGTTGTAATAATCGTTGTCACATTGAGTCGAAGTTGTTAATTATTGAGATACCTTAACTTGTTGAACATTCCCATTCATTTTGTTATTGTTGAAATTCTTGTATACATTGTGAATGAGCCATGGAGTATTTTTTTGTGAAAGTATTGGTGTTGTTGACTTTGTGGCAAGTTGTGGCAAGTTGTGGCAAGTTGTGGCATATGGGCACTTGTGGCGCGAGTTGTGATTGTGTGGTGATATTGATACACATAGGGTGGCATAAGGCTAGGGGTTGGATACACATTCGGTGAGATAAGGTAGGCCTATACGCGTGTTGCTTGTAGGGGAACTACTTGAAGCCACGCGGTGAGATAAGGTGGGGTAAAATGATTTTCAAAACTAAATGTAAGGTTCACGCGGTGATACAAGGAAAGATTGTGATTGAAATTATGAAATGTGAATACGAGGCGGTACCTCGGTTGTGATTCTCATTGTAAATTTCATGTTGGAACAACTTGTTGATTTGAACGGTTATTGTTATTCCTTCAATCATTCATCCACGTTTTGATTGTGTTTGTTTATTTGTTGTTATCTTGGTGTTGGAACGATTTTGGCTTCCTGTGTGAGTCATGCGTTCTACGTGATTTGTTGTGTTGCTTTAACATGTCAATCGGTGCCTCCGTTATAACTTGGTGCATTTATTTCCAATGTGAATTTAATTGCGTGGCGTCACTATATCATATTGTGTTGAGTTGTTGCTAACATAATGATTTAAATAAATGAATTATTAACATGCTTTATTCTATGAGCCTCTTAAGATAGAACTCGTTATCTTACTCGGTGCCTTATTATTTTAAATGGTGTAACGACACGACTGATTGTTTTGAGAATTAATGTCTCGATCGAGGGCATAAGGTCTCAAGCAGCTTCATAATGTGTATTATGACTTGCATGTGTGGTCGAGTTTGGTTTTCAGATGATTCGAGATTAATTTTAAAGAACAATTCTTATTTTTGAAGATTGAATGAAAATATTTGATCGGAATTTGACCTTTGAGCAAACGTCCATTTATGGTCGCAGGTGCGTTCATACCTGGGCAGAATCAAATAAGTCGAGGATTTGGCCATTTTCAACATATTTTGAGTTGTAGACCTCGGTTTTGGGAGATATTACGTGCGTTTTTCAAGCAAATCATTAGGGTAAGTGTTCTTCACCTGAAATTTATTATATTCCATGATTCCATCTGTATTTTTATCTTATAATTTGTTTTTTGAGTTGAGGAAAATGAGAATTTTTGCAGAAATCTTTCAAAATGTATAATGATGATTTGAAGGATGAATTGATGTCGGAAATTGATAATTTTGGTATGGTTGAACTTGTATCGGAATGGGTGTTCAGATTTTGTAAATTTTACCTAGTTCTGAGGTGCAAGCCCGAGGTTCGACTTTTGGGTTGACTTTTAGTTCTTGTTAAAGATTGAAGCTTTATTATCCAGAATTTTTTTCTATTGAGCTTTATTTAGTAACTGAAGTTTTTTTGGCTAGATTTGAACCGTCCGGAGGTTGTTTCACCTGAGCAGGTCATGTTAGAGTAACAATCTAGCTTCTTTTAAGTAAGTATCTGGCCTAACTCTATTTGGGGAACTACCCCTTAGAATTTGAGTCTTTGGTGCTAATTTTTTCATGTGAAGCCCGTGTACGCAAGGTGACGAGTACATGCTCGGGCCTTTTTGTTGAAATTCACCATTTAGGGCTCTTAGGTTCTTATGTTCATTAGATATGAAGTTGTTTTTGTTATGTAAAATTCCCCATTTACTAATTCACCCTCACGTGTCTTAATTAGACATCCTTGATTGAAGTTGTTATTATCTTTCCCATAATCTGCTTATCCTTAATTGAGTTTGTTGAATCTCTTTTGTAATTGCTTTATCCTCTTATCATTGTTGACTTAGCCTTAATTGGAGGAATTTATTCTCGTTACTCCTCTTATCGTTGAATCGTACTTGTATGGGATCTTTGCTACACACTATCTCTTCCTTGTTGAGTTATTTCCATGTTGCACAATTATTTCCTGTTGTGTCTTTCCTTGTGAGCTCGTTCTGCATCACTTTGTGTTCTGGAATTCCTGAGTTGATTTACTTATCGTATTATTGTGCTATTGTCGTTGTTGCTATTGTATTCAGTGTTGTTATTGTGGCATGAAGTTTCTGCCGTGTGGTTGTTATTGTGGCACGAGGTTTCTGCCATGTGGTTGTTATTGTGGCACGAGGTTTCTGCCGTGTAGTTGTTAATGTAACACGAGGTTTCTGCCATGTGGGTGTTCTTATGGCACAAGGTTTCTACCGTGTGGTGGTATTGTTGCACGAGGTTCCTGTCATGTAGTTGTTACTATTGCACGAGGTTTCTATCGTGCAGTTGTTACTATTGCACGAGGTTTCCGCCGTGCCATTGTGATTCATTTCATGATTTGAGACTACGAGGTTGTACCTCGGGAAGGCTCTATTGTCATTTTCCCTTTTCTATGCACTTGTCTTTGTTTGTTGTTTTCCTTAGCATATTGCTAATTGTTTTATTCCATGTTGCTCTATTTGCTCAGCTCCATGTAGCTAATCTTGTTGTGCTTGTCGATACGTCTATTTTCATTGATGTCTTATTTACATTGTATATTTCATGATGATCGTTTCTTATGTGTCATTCCTCATCTCCACTCTTAATTGTGGACTTGAATTGTGATTGAACACTTGCACAAGCATAGATGAATCACCCATATCGGTTTAAGGAGATGAGTCTTGAGGTTATTGACAATTAAATCTACTCTTGTCTACTTGCCTTCTATGTGAGAGTTGTCCTCTTCGCATGTGAGTCGTCCATGCAATTATGGATTGAAATGTGGGCACAAGGTGCCAAGTGATTAGGGTTCAAGTATTGTTACCCATTAGTCATGATTATGAGGTATGGTACCTCGTGGAAATGCTTGAACAAATCTGGTCTGAGAGTAGTTGTTCTTATCGAGTTGTTACTGGTTTTCCTCTATTTGGTTTCACTGACTTAGGCCGTGTTCAGTTTACTCTAAAACATTATTACCAGACGACTCCTATTAAATATTGTTGTTTTTAGTGTATCATGGCAAGTATTAATCTGTGTTCCTTATCCTGCCTAGTTTATATTAATATTGTTTCCTCTGTTAGTTAACCTTCACACTTTTTTTTTTTTTTTTAAATTAGGTCTTTTATTAGCTTCAGTAGTTAAACTTTACAAAGACGGAGGGGGACATGAACCTTACCTCCCCAAAAAAGTACAGGTACCTTTGTTTATAGGTACATATTCTTTGATGTGCAAAATATACAAGATGAGTCGAGCCTAGGTTAACCTTCACACTTGTTCAGCTAGTTTAGTCCAGTAGGTGTCTTGACCGTCCCTCATCACTACTCCATTGAGGTTAGTCTTGATACTCACTGGGTACCACTGTGGTGTACAATTAATACGTTTCTGCACATTTTTGTGTAGATCCAGGTACCACAGTTGATGTTGATTCTTAGCTGACTGGTCGAGTTGTGGAGACTCAAGGTAAAGCTACCGTCGCGTTCACAGGCCTCTGAGTCATTGATTTCCATTCTTAACAGTTGTACTTAACGATTCTCTTAGCAAACTCAGTCAAGCTTATGACTTGTATTACCGGTTTTGGGAATTGTAATTGTGTATAAGGTTATTATCTCATATTCTTCATTTGAAGGTTGATTTCTTCTATTAATTTTGTAAGTGTTAGGCTTACCTAGTCTTAGAGACTAGGTGCCATTACGACATCCTAAGGAGGGAAACTAGGGTCGTGACAAGTTGGTATCAGTGCTCTAGGTTCATAGGTGCTACGAGGCATAAGCAAGCTTAGTAGAGTCTTGCGGATCGGTATGGAGACGTATGTACTTATCTTCAAGAGTCTACAGAACTATTAGGACAACTTCACTTCTTTCATTCCTATCGTGCGAGTTTTTAATATTGGAGTTTTAACCTTTGTCATTCTATTCTCTCATAAATGGTGAGGATATGAGCTACAATTACCGATAACAGTGCCCCCAGAGCCGGTGTTGCTAGGGATCGGGGGCAGAGGCAAAAGCTGAGGAGGAGCACGTATGACGGCTAGAGCATCTGTCAGAGCAGCAGTTGAGGAGCTGCCAGTAGCTCCGGTTAGGGGACAAGTACCAGAGGCGCCTGTTGTTACCCCAGGACTTCAGGAGGCATTAGCATAGTTCCGGAGCATGTTCAGTACATTGGTTCAGGCAGGGTTGATTTCGGTGGCATAAGCTACTTCATAGATCAGGGGAGGAGCTCAAACTCCCGCCACCGTACTCCAGAGCAGCGAGCCCATATTGGTTAGGTTTCATGTGTCATGCCGACACAGCCTGTTGTTCTAGTTCAGCCCTTGGTCAGGCAGCAACATATAAGGAATAACAACTTAGACTTGCGAGGTTCAATAAGTATTACCCTCCTACTTTCAGCGGTTTGGCTTCAAAGTATGCGCATGGCATCCTAGGGGAGTGCTACTGTACTCTCCATGCTATGGGTATTCTGGAGACAAGTGGGGTTGCTTTTACTACGGTCCAACTTAAAGGAGCAACAGATCAGTGGTAGCGAGCGTATGAGTTGGGTAGTCCGGCCGATGCAGCTTCACTTCCATAGGTTAAGTTCTCAGAGGTGTTCTTAAGAGAGTTTGTTCCCCAAACCCTTAGAGATGAATGGCGTGTAGAGTTTGAGCAGCTATGCTAGGGCACTATGTCAGCATCAGAGTATGTTGTGGTATTCAACGATTTGTCCAGAAATGCACCCACTTTGCTTTCTACAATTACAAAGTGAGGCTGCAGGTTTATTGGGGGACTTAGTCATGATATCCAGTTCAACATGGCTCAGGAGTTGGAATCGGATGTTCCATTTTAGTAGGTGGTAGAGATCGCTCGCTGACTAGAGGTCAAGCAAGGTCAGCAGAGAGAAGGTAGGGAGACTAAGAGGCCTCGTAGACCAGAGAGACCTATTAGTTCCTATTTTGGAGGCATGGTACGTCATGGTAGAGGTTTTTGTGGGTCAGCCAGTTCAATTTGCACTTCAGGTTTTGCACAGTGTTTCAAGTACCCATGGGTCTCAAGGTACCCATACCGGACAGCTTCCACAGCCACGTCATCGAAGAGGTTGCTTTGAGTGAAGAATACTATCCACATGGTGAGAGATTGCTCTAGAATCCGGACAGATGTGTCACAGCAGAGTATTCAGGCTATAAGTTCAACTCTAGTTGCTAACATCCCTGCACCGCTACCTTGGGGTACATGTCAGGCGAGTATAGGGCGCCTAAGAGGGTGAGGTCCGGCCCATTAATGTGTTTTCTACAGTAGGGTTGAGGCTGCTGCACTAGATGATGTCGTACAGTTATGGTTTCGATTTGTAGCATCACTCGTATCTTGTTCCGATTCTATTTATCAGGGTGAGATCTTCTATTTTACTTCACATATGGGTGAGTTTCATGATCTTGTGTTATGGTTATGTGTTTACCCCTGTCGGGGGATTCTATGTTGGTAACCCATGTCTATAATTTTGTTTTATTCATTATTGAGAGTTATGAGATTAAAAGTGACTTTCTGTCACTCATTTCGCTAGTTCTGATGTGATTTCTAGGTGATAGGTGACGATATGTGATTTAGATGCTCTACCGGTGTGGGAGTTCAGTATGTGTTGTCATTGTTGGCAAAATTGAATTAGTGGAAGGTTTCGGTTGGTATGATGTGTATTCTACTTGCCATTCAAAGTTGAGGGTGAGACCGTCGCGGTGTCATGCGTTTTGATGTGTTTGAACCGGGCTACATGCCGTGGTGGATTTATATCAAGATAAGTTCCTTGCGATTTGTTCATGTCTTGATTCTCCCTTGTGCAATTGGTTCGTAGTACGGTACTGGTAGGGACTGACGCCTGTCGGGCTTGCTTGATAGTTCTTTCATGTGTTTCCTTGTGTACTCAGTCATATTTGTGATGTGCTTACTGAGTTTTAGCTTGTTAGGTGTGTGAACCGGGGGAGTTAGAGGTGACTTATTTATTCGGATGAATAGTTATGAGGTCTTCATGTTCTTGCATCGTTGTCAGTGTTGTGGAGGTTTGAAACAGGATTATAATGGATATGAGGCTAATTGGATTTGATTATGAGCAGCTATTGTGATTAGAGATTTTGTTATGGGCATATGTATAATGTGTTGCGTCATGTGGTTGTACCTTGTGGGTGTAGGCATAAGTTTTTGCAGCTGGTTGAGGCTGATACCAGATGTGGATGTCAGAATCGGGTCTTTTGGAGATGATCGGATGGTGAGAATCGGTTCTATGGCTTATTGGTATTGGTGGAAGCGACAAATTTCAGTTGAGATGGTGTTGTCGGACTCATGTGGATTGGTGTGCCGTGGGATCACCCGCAGGTGTACGGATGGTAAGTTCACTCAGTGATTTGATGACTTCGGAATGGTTCTTGACAAGTTCGAAGACGAAAGTTTGTTTAAGAGGGGAAGAATGTAATGACCCGACCGGTTGTTTTGAGAATTAATGTCCCGATCGGCGGCATAAGGTTTTGATCAACTTTATAATGTGTATTATGACTTGCGTGCATGGTCGAGTTTGGTTTTTAGAGGATTTGTGATTAAATTAAAAGAACAATTCTTATTTTTGAAGCTTGAATGAAAACAGTTGACCGGAATATGACCTTTGTGCAAACGACTTTGAAATGGAACTTTTATGGTTTCAATAGCTTCGTATGGTTGTTTTGGACTCAGGCGTGCATCCAGATTTGGATTTGGAGGTCCGTAGGGTAATTTGGAGCATTTCGAAAAAAATTGGAATGTTGAAGTTTATGAAAGTTGATAGGTTTGACCAAGAGTTTACTTTGGTGTTATCGGGGTCAAAATGCAATTTCGAGAGTAGGATTAGCTCTGTTATGTCATTTGGGACATGGATGCAGAATTGGATGTTATTCCAGGGTGATTTGATATGTTTCAGCATGAGTTTTATAAGTTGGAAGATTCGAAATTTCATAAATTCGATTCGAGGTGCGATTCGTAGTTTTGACGTTGTTTGATGTGATTTGAGGCCTCGAGTAGGTACATCTTATGTTATGCCGACGGGGTCTTGAAGGGCTCGGGTGAGTTTCGGATGAGCTTCAGATCAATTGGAACACTTTTGGGTGAGGCTGGTTTGGGCTAAGCCTGGTGTTGTCGAACCGGTGGACCCTAGGCACAGGAGCAATGGTCGCAGGTCCAAAGATGAAAATGCAAGTGCGAGAAGGGATAGGCTTGGTTGTCTTCGCAGATGCGGAAAGTTGGTGCGCATCTGCAGCTCCGCAAAAGCGAAATATTGGACGCAGAGGCGAGCTGGAGCAATCAATTACCATTCTACTTTTTCCTCTTTTTTGTTCGCTATGTTTATTGACTATGAAAGCTGGGCTAGTATGCTTACTATTACTTTCTTGTATGTATCCATTTTCCAGTAATTCTGTTATATGTATTTTAAATTCTTTTAAATCATCAAAGTTATATTTTAACGGTTTTTGGGTTATTATACTATCTTTATTTACAAGCTCAATTTTTACCTTTGTTTTATGTTTTTCCCATCCTTGTAATGGGTTTTCATTATATAATTTTTCTAATTTATCTTTTAGTATTTTTATTTTGTCTATTGTAAATATAATTATTTCTATCTTATGGTTATCTATCTTTTTTTCTTTTAGATTTTGTGTAATTTTTTCATTTCCTTTTATCCATGGTGTATTTTCTCTTACTTTATTATTTACTCTTTTTGCTCCTATTTTATTGTTGCATGGGGTAGTGAACCACCAATGTGTTTTTGTTATTGTATGTGGGTATAGTTTTTCTAAAAATGGTATTCCTAATAACATATTTTTATTTACAAATTCGAAACTATATATTTCTTCTATATATAATTCTTTATCCCATATTTGTATTTTTACCCTTTTTGCCTTATATTCTATCATACTTCCTTCATTATTAAATCCTGAAACTATAAGAGGTGTTTTTAATTTTTCCCATTTATCTTCTGGTAAACAATTATGACTACACATGTTTGCATCTGCTCCTGTATCTATCATTGGTGTATAGTATCTATTATAGTATCCTTCAACTATAATCTTTAGTAATATATATATTTTTGTCATTTATATTATAGTACGTTTTATTGTGATTTTCTTATTCTGGCATGTTATTATTAATTGTTTATCTTCCAAATTATAAGGTTTCACACTATCTAACCATTTCATTCCTAAAGTTAATTTTATTTCCTTATTATATATCTTGAATTTTATTAATATTGGTATTCCTCCTATGATTAATTCTTTATTAGTATGTTCATCTGTGTTTTTTATTGGTAATTCCGGATATAATATTTCCGTTGTAATTATTTCTTCTTCTTTCACCAGTTCTCTCATAATGTAATTTTCTTCTTGTCTTATATCAATTAATATAAGATATTTTCTTTGTTCTATTATTCCCGTAATATAATATTGGTGTGACTTTTCTTCTGTTATTATATTTGTTAAAGTATCATATTCTAGTTGTTTTTTAGAGGTACTCATTTTAGATGATGACGTAGGGGTTTCATAACTTAATCTTTTAGATGTACTTATTCTTTCCTTTACTATCTCCAATTCTTCTTCTACATCTATTTCTTTATAACTATAATCATTTTTATCTATTACAGTAACTATTTGTTCAAAAGGATTCTCTATTTTTATTTTATTTATTTTATTTTTTGCAGTTATCTTATGTTTTGTTGTTAATATGTATAAGTTTTTACATCTTGCTGTAAATATCTTGCTTCCTTGTGCTAGTTCTATTCCTGACATTTTCCAATATAATACTAATGATTTATCTATATTTCTATCTTCTATTGCGACTGAATAATTTGCACTTATTATAAACTGTAAGAGCAATTGGGATCAAGGCCTTAAGCATGAATATGTACAATAGGGGTCAGAGGCGCATTGAGTTTTCTTTCACTATTGGGCATAATAACTTACAATTAAAAACATGATTGAAATCATAATCTTCCGATACATTGGTCACATTTGAATACATTCCCGAAGGAGAGCATAATACAATAGGAGCATTCAGTACACATTTCTAGTACATATCTTTCAACATAAGTTTATTTGGAATAGTAACATTTGTACGGGATAACTCGAAACATGGGAATTAGGAACTTGGGCCAACCATACTTGAAACTTACGGGAACATCATGGAATTCGATTCCAAAAGAGAGTTTAGCCAACATACCTGAAATTTGCCCCTTAATAATACTACGATGTTCCACCACACTAAACAACTTCAATCTACAACAATGCAACATAATTGCACCAATATTAGCAAGATTTCTACACTTTAAGTCATTTAGACTTTTTATCATACATCTAATGTGCATTGTTTTCTACAACCTCCTTCAATGGAATTTCTTCACCTAATAACCACCTTCCACACAAATGATTCACCTTACAATCGACTCAAGGCCATCTACAACTTCCACGCATTCCTAATGATTCATACCCAAACCGTCAATCTCATTAACTAAATCATTTTAAAATCTCAACAACACCAACACAACAAATCTTCACATATCCAATCAGGCTTGATGCCACCTCTCCTAACAACATAATGTGAATCTTTTCTCCACTTTTGTACAAGGTGAATTGGAAGATTTTCCATCATGTCAAAAAAACCAAGAGGGAAATTTCTCCCCAAAATGTTTAAAGTTAGGCGAATCTTACTTCCATGTAAGTTAGGTTCTCCACCCTCAAGGTTCTAGAACACTACTCCTTCATAAATACCTCTGTGACGAGCTTCCATTTTCTATCAGGCAATGCATTAAAAGTAATAGGCATCAAAGATTCCATGAAAATGTCACAATCGTGGCTTTTCATAGAAGTCAAATTTCCTTCTTTCATGTCGAGACACCTAGACAAGTTTGATGCATACCATCAGGCATACTCAAATTGTTAACCCAATCACAAATCTCTCTTCTTTCATCCAAGGTGAATGTAAAACTGGCATTGGGTTTTTGAATCTTGTTTTTCAAGTATGTCAGGTACAACTCATTTTACCTATAATATTCATTTAAGTCCATCCTGGCATTCAAGTTATCCTTTGTTTTGTTGTGAAATCCTTTACAGTATTAAACAAGTTGTCAAAAAAGTTCTTTTCGGTATGCATGACATCAAGATTATGCCAAAGAAGATTGTGCTTCCAATAAGATAACTCCCAAAATATGCTCTATTTAGTTCAGTTGTGTGTAACACCATAACCAGGTATCTTATTAGAATAGACATACTTTATTACCTTAGGTAGATCCCTAACTCTGTTCCAAATCTCTTCTGGAGACAAGACATATGGTGGCTCCACATAATCAGTTTTGTTCTTGATAAATGCATTAGTATTTCTCTTGAACACATGATCCATTCTCAAGTAGCGGCGATGACAGTCAAACCATGTGTTCTTACCTCAATGTTTCAAAGTGAATGCCTTTGTATCTTCCATACAAGTCGGGCAAGCTAACTTTCCGGCAATCGACCACCCGAACATTATTCCATAAGTGAGGAAAATCATTTGTAGTCCACATCAAAGCAGCACACAATTTGAAGTTTTGCTTAATTGATACATCATATGTTTCCACACCTTGATACCAAAATAACTTCAACTCATCATTCAAAGGTTGCATGTAAACATCAATCAACTTATTTGGATTGCATGGACCTGGAACAATACAAGTTAGAGACAAATATGGACCTGTAGTATATAACTCGGGCAGAAGATTATACGGCGTACCAAAAACAGACCAACATGAATATGGTGCAGTAGAGACTACAAATGGAGTTAGCGCTTAATCCCAACCTAATGTTTTTTGGTTCACTAGCAATGTCCGGGAACGCCCTATAAAAATGCTTCCAGGCTTCTCCATCTGACGGATGACTTAGAACACCATCTGGCCTTCGATGCTCATAGTGTCATCTCATATGAGGAGCAGAGCTCATTGATGCATACAACCTCTTTATCATTAGTATAAGGGGTAAGTAGTACATCACCTTCACTGGGACCATTTTCTTTTTTTCATTTGTAGCTTCCTTGTAATGATGTTTGCTACAAAATTTGCAATTCTCTAGATATGCATCATCCTTATAAAATAACATGCAACCATTCTCACCGCAATGAATCCTCTCTCATGAAAGACCTAACTTGGAAACCAATTTTTTTGCCGTGTAGAAATATTTTGGTAGGTCAATATTACTCAAATTAATTTCATTCATAAGCCTAATTATAGAGTTCATGCCCACTTGAGAAATATAACTATCTGATTTAAGCTGGAGTAATCGAACAACAACAGACAACTTGGAATGCACTAAGCTTTCAAACAATGGACAACTAGCTTCTTCTAACTTTTTGAAGAACCGCATAGCTTCATCATTTGGCTCAGATTGAGCCCCCGAGCACATCTCAAAGTCACCCTCACATGTCTTTGAATCTAGAATTCTCCACTACGAGACTATCCTTTTCACCACCAAAAGAATTATGAAAATCAACATAATTTATACTATCAAGATTCTCCCCATGAGCAGTCCACACATAATAATTTCCCATAAACCCCTTTTTAAGAAGATGACATGTAACAACATCTTCTCCCAATAACTTAAAACAGTTGCATTTCACAAGGGCACCTAATCGTCCCTTCAATACGAAAATCATCTATTATCCTTGCCTTAGTATCACGACCCAATTTTCCACCACAAGCCGTGATGGCGCCCAACGTTGCTGTTAGGCAAGCCAACGGAGAACCATCAACTTAATTATCTATTTTTATGCTTTTGAAATCATGGGTGTCATTAAGTAAATGAAATTAAGTGTAGAAAAACCATGGAGACATAAAATATTAATGAAACATGAAGCGAAATGATGAAATATCAAGTACAACCATAATCATTTACTAGAAACTTCCCAAAACCCAGTGTCACAAGTACACAAACAATCTAGTAGAATATATATACAAACCGCCATAGCTACTGTCT
Source organism: Nicotiana obtusifolia (assembly GCA_002018475.1). Classification (NCBI taxonomy): domain Eukaryota; kingdom Viridiplantae; phylum Streptophyta; class Magnoliopsida; order Solanales; family Solanaceae; genus Nicotiana; species Nicotiana obtusifolia. The sequence continues at coordinate 301,185 of MCJB01019082.1, read as the reverse complement.
GAAACAAATAGACAGAAAGGATAAATATAATAGAAAAGAGGCTCCGGGTGCTGCAGATCGGAGCAGGGAGAGAAACTCACCACTAAGCCTCCGGATAGTGCATATGCGCGCCTGTATGACCGTTTGAAGCACTTGCCTCAATACCTGAACAATTAGTGCTGAAGTGTTGTATGAGTATGTAAATTAATGCGTACCTAGTAAGTATTTAGTCTAACCTCGAAGAAGTAGTGACGAGGGGTTAACATCTACACTTACTAGTGGTCCAATAAATAGAGTACATGATTTATAAGTGGTCCAATAAACAGTAATAATGAAATAAGAAACCATAACTAACATGATCCTTCAACATAATGACAGTATGAAATCCTCAAATATCAAGTGCTATATCAACCAGATAAGGAACATCAAGTAAATGTCAAGTTTCAAATTAAGGAGGAAATCTCATATATATTCTGACCCCTATCGATATTACGCACGAATTATAACGAGGTCGTACGGCCCGATCCCTAATAATAGTGTACACTGCCGAGGGCGTATGGCTCGATCCACAAGAATAGAGAAACTCTCCGAACTACGATTCAAATAAATGCAACACAACAGAATCGAGGCTCTCTAAAAAATCCTCTCTAGGTTTACGATTTCCGGCGACGTTTCTAATGCCATAATGGCGACTCCGGCGACTGGCTAGCCACCTGACAGTGCTGGTCAGTTGTCTTCCTTCCCCCCAAATCCTCCAATACCCATAACATCCGCAAATCAACCTCCTAAATATGCAGATTTGTTACAATCAAGAACCCTAAACAACTCCATGCAAACCCTAGCTACTGCTGCGACGACTGTTGTGACTGCTGTGCCAATAAAACCAATGGAATATCTTCATGGTGAACCTATTATTCGCTGGAAAAAGGCAGAAGTGAAGCAATCCATTGTCAAACAAGGTTTACAGTTAGCAGTCCTTGGAAAGTTTTGGTATCAATGAAATACGTAAGGTTCTTCCTATTCAATGCGAACTTAAAGGAGCATGCTCGATTGTGTTAATAGAAGATAATCATATACTGATAAGGCTATCATTGATGGAGGACTATATACATCTACTGTCTAAGCCTTCATATTATTTGAAGGTAGATGGAACCATGTGGCAGATGCATTGTTCGAAGTGGAATCCTTGGTGGACACCTGAGGAAGAAACTCCCATAGCAGTGGCCTGGATTAGTTTTTCGGAACTGCCTCCGAATTTCTTTGGTAAGGAGTTTGTTTTTTTGCTTGCTAAGGCAGTGGGTAATCCTTTACAAGTTGATTTAGCAACTCAAAACGGGACTAGACCAAGTTGTGCAAAAGCAAAAGTTGAAGTAAATTTATTAGCTAAGTTACGACAAAGGATTAAGATTATTGAGGAAGAAGATGAAACTGGCCCAGAAATTTCTAAATGGATCAATATTAGGTATGATTATATGCCTAAATATTGTAAGATCTGCAAGAAACAAGGGCATAATGAAGATGATTGTTGGGTGATTAACCCAAAGCTTAGGCAAGTTGATGATAGCAAGAAAAAGGAAAAGGAATTGGTGGGAACTGCTGCTAATTCAACTAGGGTACTTTCGAGTGGTAAAGTAGTTGGAAACCCTCCTATTAATCAAGCTCGACAAGAATGGATCAAAGCAAGGACAAATAGATATCAAAGAGACGGAAAGGGTCATATTATCGAGTATGCAGACTTGAAAATTAGTGTTGATGGCAAGGGCAAAGGTAATATCAAGGATAAAGAGAAAGCCAAGGTGGATGAAGTAATAACAGTGAACAAATTTGATGCTTTAAACATTGAGCAAGTTGACGATTTGGATATCGAGGAACCTGATCAATTGAATACCACAGATGGCAAACAAGAGCATCACGGTACATCTGGGGAGAAGAAGCAGTTGCAAAACATGCAACATCAGGAACTGCAGGTTCATATTCCTAATGGTAATGGAAAAGATGCAGAAGATGTTAGGGAAAGCATACGTGTAAGGAAGGAAGCAGTGGATAAGGTCATCAAGGAAGCTGCTGAAGTACCAGAGGATCTAGTTAGAAATGAAGTGACCATTGATTGGGTGCATAGAAGATTTGGGACTGATAAGAATGAGTTAGGATGCTGAATTTGTTAACTAATCAATTGGGACAGGAAGTTCCATCGCAAACTTTTGACGATTCGTCACAACAACTACAATTAAATGAAGGCAGTTCAAAGAAGACAAACTGTAGTGATCAACTGGGAGACTCAGAGGGTCGAACAGACCAAATAGAAGTTGCAAAGAATAAGGATAAAGAGGACTGTGTACAGAATTAGAAATTACTAGAGTTAGGGTTCGAAGCTACAGTAAACCCTAACCCTAACCCTAATTTACAAGACACCATCAGTTCGGAAGCTAAAATCGATGTCAAGGAGATGAGACTAGTAGCATCAAGGGAACTTGTAGTTTTCTTAGATGGAAGTCCACTGTCTCTGGATGATCGAGCTGCGGAAACATGTAAAGATAGTCAAAATGTTGCAACATATGGAGCTACAGTAAACCCTAAGGGTTTTTTGCCATATGATCTGCAGCTGCAAGAATTGCAGGTAGCTGACGATGCTACAAAGATGATAAACAGTGAATCGTCAGGCAGTAAACATGATATGCAATTGCAAATTAACCTACCTATGAATAGTCCTTTACAAACTTTGCATGATCTAGGTACACACAATGTTGCACAAGATGGAAATAATATCATTGAAAACCAGCAATTAGAGGAGGAAGGAGATGATGAGTCTATTGATGCAAATATCAGGCAGATAACACGAGAGGCAGATATATCACCATTGTCCATTCCAAAAGTAGCAAAGAAAAGTAAGAAATTACAGCAGAAAGAGAAAGTTCATCCTACAAGGGTATTGCCCAAGAGGGCAGCTTCACATAATAAGGGATGATGAAGGTTCTCATTTGGAATATTAGGTCTGTTAACACAGATCAGGCCTTACCAAGAGTCATCAACATGCACAAGGAGCATAAGTTTACTGTTATTGCTTTGATGGAGCCTTTTTAAAGTGCTGGACATATACACAGATATAGAAGAAGATTAAGAATGGAGACTGCCTACTCTAACATAAATGGCAAGATATGGTTATTTTTTGAGGCAGCTGTCGATTGGGAATTGGTGATGGACACAGATCAACAGGTGACTGTTAAGGTACTAGATCATAAAATTGATAAGTAGATTATAATGACATTTGTATATACTAAGTGTGATGCATCGAAACTCTGGGACAATCTTTATTATATGGCTAGTGATATGGAGGATCCTTGGATGGTTGGAGGCAACTTTAATGTTCAGTCAAATGAGGAGGAAAAGATAGGTGGACGCCCTGTTTATCCTCTAGAATATGAGGATTTTGCTTTCTGTGTGAATTGCTGTGGATTGTTTGATCAAGGGTACAAGGGGAGTCCTTTTACATAGTGGAATGGTAGGTCGAATGCAGAGCGTATATTCAAGAGATTGATAGAATTTTAGTGAATCTACCATTTCAAACTCTGTTTCCTACTATAGAAGTGGAGCATTTGATTAGAACAGGCTCGGATCATGCTCCTTTACTTATGAATTGTGAAGAGCAGGCATCAAGTTTTGTTAAGCCATTCAGGTTTTTAAATTTCTGGAAAAAACATGAAGCTTTCATGGAGGTAGTGAAACAAAATTGGACAGCAGATTTTATAGGGGATCCATATCTTATCTTCAAGCACAAGCTTAAGAAGGTAAGATCAGCTTTGTCTAAGTAGAGTAGAGAGACATTTGGCGATATTACAACTACCTATACTAGAGGATATAGTGAAGGTGAAAGAGATGTTATTCGAAGAGGATCCATCAACAGAAAATAGAGTGGTGCTTCAAAAGGCACAAGCAGAGCTAAAAAAATATTTACGTATCGAAGAACAATATTGGAAGCAGAAGGCTGGATTGATGTGGTTTGAGGAGAGAGATAGGAACACCAAATTCTTCCATAGTTAAAAATTTACAATTAAAAAGGATTCAGAATGATACTGGACAATGGTTGGATGATCAGGAGCAAATGTCTAAGGCAGCAGTGGAATTCTATCAAAATTAGTTTACTAGTGAAGGCGACCTTGCAGACTTCTCAATGCTGGACAATGTGCCAGTGATTGTCTCCACGGAACAGAACTTGGAACTTTGCAGATATCCAACTATTGACGAAGTAAAGGCATCTGTGTTTGAATTAAGCGGAGAAAGTGCCAGTGGTCCAGATGGATTTACTAGACTGTTTTATCAGGTATGTTGGGAGATCATTAGTTTTGATATTCATAGCATGGTATTGCATTTCTTTGGAGGTGCTCCGATGCCTAAATCTATAACTCATACTAATCTAGTGATGTTACCTAAGAGGTCGACAGTTGAAACATTCTCAGATTTAAGGCCGATAAGTTTGAGTAATTTTGCTAACAAGGTCATCTCGAGAGTTATTCATGACAGGCTTGAAAGGTTTCTGCCTTGCTATATATCACAGAATCAGTCTGGTTTCATGAAGGATAGGAGTATATTCGAGAATATTTTACTAACACAAGAGATGGTAACAGATATTAGGAAGAGAGGGAAGCCAGCTAACTTGGTGATTAAGCTTGATATAGCAAAAACATATGATAGAGTGTCATGGAAATATTTACTACATGTACTAAGGAAAATGAGATTTGCAGAACATTTTATAACTATGGTATGGAATATATTGTCCAATAATTGGTACTCTGTACTAGTTAATGGACAATCGATAGGTTTCTTCAAATCAACTAGGGGAGTGAAGCAAGGAGACCCTCTATCTCCTGCTTTGTTCATTCTTTCTGCAAGAGTATTGTCAAGATCAATGAACAAACTATTCGAAGAAAGATGGTTTGACCCTTTGAATCATTTATCATATGCTGATGATACTATAATTTTTGCTTCGGCACATGCTGCATCCTTGAGAAACATTACGGCAATGTTAGGAGGATACGAGAGGGTGTCAAGACAATTGATCAACAAGGCCAAAAGTTCTTTTTATATGTATACAAATGCAGCTCATGAACATGTGCGAGCAGTAGAGGACATCACTTGATTTGTTAAAGGGCAGTTTCCATTTACATATTTGGGACGTCCAATCTTTCATACTAGGAGAATAAAGGAATATTACAATGATCTCATAAAAAAGGTGAAGAATAAGTTACATTCTTGGAAGGGCAAATTACTATCATATGGAGGAAAAGCTACTCTTATCACCAGTGTGTTACAAAGTATGCCAGTGAATATGCTTTCAGTGCTGGATCCTCCAAAGAACGTACTGGAACATTTGCATAAAGTGTTTGCAAGGTTTTTCTGGAGTAACAAGGAAGAAGGAAGGAGCAGGCATTGGGCATCTTGGCAGAATCTGTGTTTACCTAAAGAAGAAGGAGGACTGGGATTTAGATCTTTGTATGATGTATCGAAAGCACTCTTTGCTAAGCTATGGTGGAGATTTAGGACCACAAAAACATTGTGGTCTAATTTCATGTGGAATAATACTGCAAGAAAGAAATACCTACTGTTGTGCGATATAGAGGAGGCTCACATGTCTGGAGACAGATGATACTTGCTCGAGAAAATGTAGAACATGAGATACTATGGGAATTGAAAAGAGGAACAACTAGTATATGGCATGAGAACTGGACAGGTATGGGGGCTCTATACCATGTTGTTCCCGATGATTTTCACATAGAAGAAGAAATAGAAGATGTAGCTGACTTGAGACAAGAAGGAGCTTGGAATGATCAACTGTTAGATCAACTATTACTTGAAGATGTAGCTACACATGTGAAGGAAAACGGAGATTATTATGAGGATGACAGTGAATGGGATAAACCTTACTGGATACCTAATCCATCAGCAAATTTTCAGTAAGCAGTGCTTGGCAGATAGTAAGGCACCAAGCTAATTCACATAAGGAGTTCAGCTTAATGTGGACTAAAGGATTACCATTTAAGATATCCTTCTTCATATGGAGATTGTGGAGACAGAAGTTAGCAACAGAAGATCTATAGAGGAGACAAGGATAGTTGTTACATCTAGATGTTGGTGTTGTCAGCAACCGCAAGAAGAAACAATTAATCTAATATTTCTAACGAGTCATGCTGCTGTGAAGGTATGGAAAATGTTTATGGGAGCTACTGGTATTATAGTTCCTTTAGTGCAAATGACACAAGTAATAAGAAGTTGGTGGACTGCAAAGTGTTGTCCCAAGTTAAAGCCATTATATCAAGCTGCCCCAGCTGTTATCACATGGGAATTATGGAAGAAAAGAAACAAAGGTAAACATGGGGGTATAGTGTCGTCAATAGAGTATGTCATGAAGTGAACAAGACCTTGTATTACTTAGCAAAGAATAGGTATCCATGGTTAACTAATATACCTATGTTATGGTCTGATATGATCCAATATCTCGATGCACACAAACCAGTGTTGATAACAAAGAGAATAGTTTGGCAACTCCAATATCGAGGGTGGTTTAAATGTAATACTGATAGAGCATTGAAAGGGAATCCGGGGCCTAGTTCCTTTGCATTCTGTGCAAGGAATGATAAAGAAGATTTTATTTATGCTAAGGCAGTTTATATTGGGGTGAATACAAACGTGGTGGCTGAAGCTAAAGGAATAATGCATGGATTACAATACTATGTTAAGCAGGAATTGCATCCATTGATATTGGAAATAGACTCGTTAGCATTAAAAAAGGTGATAGATGGAAAATGGGATACACCTTGGTCGATTAGTTCAGAAGTGAGGAAGATTAGAAGGATGATGGAGCAATTAAATGTGATTGTGCAACATGTTTTAAGAGAAGGCAATAGAGTGGCAGATTTTTTAGCTAACATGGTTTTTTCTTTTGCAGGTACTCTACAGTTCAGTTCATTTGATCAATTACCAAGTGTAGGAAGGAAATTCATTAATTTAGACAATGCTCAAACACCAAATTTAAGGAGTAGAATCACTAAGAGAAGAGTTCCAGATTGATGTTGAAGTATCAAACATCGAAACAGTGGCTTAGCAGCAGAATGATTGATACAGTCTTAAAGCATTCTCCAGTGGTATTAGCATGGTTTCATGCTCACTCTAGTCATGTGATAAAGCTGGATGGGCAATATGCTATAAGTCACTGGTGCTTGAGAGGAGAAAGGAATAAAGTTTTACATGTACTCGATCAGCATAATACTATTGTTCGATGTCAAAAGGAGAGGATACTACTGTTGGATTCCAAGCTGACATTCTTCAAAAGTTGGATCATCGAGCCTAACATAGAAGAGGGGATGAAGCTTGAGGAAGATTGAATTCATCATATTGAGATTACTCAATCGAGGACAAGCGTGAAGGCATTTCGAAACCAGACTCTGGACAACATATGTTTGAAGATCGATGCCAGTCTATGGCTGGTGGTTGAATATCAAACACATAAACAGTGGTCTATGCGAAGTACAATCTATACAATATTAGATCACTATCCAGTGGTATTAACATGCTATCATGCTCAATCTGGAGGTGTGATAATGTTGTATGGAAAGTATAACTTAGATCACTAGTACATAGAAAAAGATTTGGATCTAAAAATCAGAATTATTGATGAGGTTTCTATTAGTGATCGAGGACAGATGGAGTAGGTCATTAAGAGGACATTCTTTCTAGGTTGGAACTTCAAAACCAACATTGAAAGGTGGATGATTCTAGTGCTACTCCGGAATCGAAGACATCGTATCGAGGTAATAAAATCGAAGAAGATAGTACACAGGCATTTTATCGACATCACAATTGAACAAGACAGGTCGAAGACATTTTATCAAAGCCACATAATCGAGGATGAAGCTTGAGCATAATCGAAGGTACTCTATCGAGATTAATAAATCGAGGACAATGTTAAAGAAAGATCGAAATCAGCCTATTGAAAACATACTTCTTAATATCGATACAAGATTATCGAGGGTGGATTATCAAGCACATAAACAGTGGCTTAGCCACAATACTATCTATACGATATTAGAACACTATCGAGTTGTATTAGTATGGTTTCATGCTCATTCTGGAGGTGTGATAATGTTGTATGGAAGGTATAAGCTTAATCACTATTACATAAGGAGAGATTTAGATCAAACAGTTGGTACAATCGATGAGGATATTTAATGGGATCGACAGCAAAAGGGAACACTTGAGCAGGTCTATATCAAGAGGACATTTTTCATATGTTGGATCTTTGCTTCTAACATAGGAAAATGGATGAATCTTGTGGCAGATCGAAGTGTTGTAGTTCGAAACAAAAAAATCGAGGCCACATATTCAATGGTAATTTGCAGACAGCTCGATATTTTTCTAGTTACAGGACTATGGTCGAGAGCAGTGTCGATTGAAGTCATTGCTACTGCAACCAAGATTCACAATCATGTCTGCATTGAGGACACATTGTTGAAGAATTATTCCATCTTGGAGACAATCATTAGAAGATATATTATCATATTGAGGTCGGTTAAGTACACCTCGAATCCAGATCAAGGTCACATTATCCAAATCATTCAGAGCAAACTTTTACAAGCATGTGAACAGTGTACTACCTGCAGAAAAATTCATACAACATTAGAGCATTGCCTAGTGGTATTAGCATGTTATCATGCTCATTCTGAAGGTGTGATAATGTTGTATAGAGAGTATCAAGCAGGTTTTTATTGCACAAATCATAGAATCGATGTCAAATGATTGAAGAACGATGCTAGATTTGATATTAAATTGTTGAACAACGATACCAGCCTTAGATCGAAGTCTGCTGCAATCGAGTTTCACATTGAAGCTCGATTTCAGATCGAATAGATTAAATCCAATTCGAGATCACAATGGCTTTGTTACACGAAGCCATGACAGTTATAGGGGTGTTCGAGGATGAAGTCCGGAAAACATGTTGCTGAAAGTTCGATTCTTGAGATTTAAAGTTGAAGATCGATGTCATTTTGAAGTTCCAGTTTGAGATCACAGTGGCTTTGTTGCACGAAGTCATGAAGGCTATAGAGATGTTCGAGGTTCTATGAGCGGAAGAATATCAAAGGAATCATAATACTGAAATCACTGTCCATAGTAGTAGAACCAAAAAGCAACAGTATAGAACCAACGATACAATATGAAGGAAGATGGAGTTTCACGTGCCATTCCATTGGAACGCAAGACTTGGCGCCTGGTGAGAGCAATATAGGTGCTACATTGATGTTTTACGTTGGCGGGTGAATATACATGCCTTCATAGATGGAAAGTTGGTTGTGCTACGAGTAGTTTTAATATAATAGTAGAGATAGAATTAGTTCTTGCATGTTTTATAGTTATGGACAACTTGTATATATATATATATATATAACCTCTAGGCAATCAGCCTAGAGGTATATTTGCTAAATAAATAAATAAATAAATGCAACACAAGGATAGGAACATAAAGAAAGCATGATTTTTACCGACAATCAATTATCCCCCCAAAACTAAAGGTAATGAGGTTTGCCTTAAATTAATCTCTTATCAAATTTCAATTATAAATTTAAGTAATTAAACTAACAATTCGAGTTCAAGTAATACAAATATTGTATGGTAAAGTCCTAAGTCTACCCGAACATAAACATGATTCTAGCTATGCACGGACTCTCGTCAGCTCATGCATGTTAACGATCAATTTATACCCTCCATTTTAAAATTGAATTATTTATTCTTAACAATTTGCAATAAATGTGGTAAAATATTTTCTAATCAATAATACCTATTTTTATTAAAATATAATCAAAAATAGAAATATTGAATTAATAATTTGGTATTAAATATTTATAAATTATATTACCCTTATTATTTTGAATTTAATAACTTTTATATTTTTATAAAAAAGTATTATAATTAATTTAATTAATTAATCATTGATTTTTAATTATATCGCTTATTACTTTAATTAATTAGAAATTAGTTTTATAATTTAGTAAAGTGTTTTAATAGATAACTTATTAATTAGAGTAATTTATAATGTATGTGATGATTATATTTTAGCACATTTAATTAGAATTAATTAAGTATAATTAAGTTAATCTTTAAAGGGGTTAAAAGTTCAAAGGGCTACAACCGTAATTAACCAATTAAACCAAGTGTCTATGACTTAAATCTTATTTCCACTGTATTTGACCCCAATACACAAGCCCAATCACCTCCAACCTGGTCCAAACCCACCCCCTTGTCCACTTTGGCAATCCACATCAACCCTTGAGAGCCAATAGTAGTGCGCCAAGTCACCTGTATTTCCCACTCACAAAACAAACACAATGGATCCAAATCATCGACGGTCCCCGATAATTCCAATTTTTCCTTTATTTTAAACCACTCGCCAGATCCTATCTCAACCTTTGGGTCACATAGTGTATGATCCAACTGGTCGTTTTAAGAATTTTCGTTCTTTTCAGTTGTTTCAAGTCTTGAGTGGCATCATATAATGTGTTATGACTTGTGTGAATCATCGGTTTTGATTTTCAGCTGATTCGATATTGATTCGGAAGGATGATTCTCAACTAGGAAGCCTTAAGTTGGAAGAGTTGACCAAGTTTGACTTTTGGGTATTTGACACTGGATTGGAGTTTTGACGGTTTTGTTAGGTCCGGATGGTAATATTGGACTCAGGCATATGCTCGGATTCTTATTTGGATGCTTCTAAAAGGTTTCGGCACTATTTGGCAAAAGTTGAGAATTTGAAGGTTTGGAATCATCATAAGTTTGACCGAGAGTTGACTTTGACGATATCGGGTCCGGATTGTGGTTCCGGGAATTGGAATAGCTTTATGTCATTTCGGACTTGTCTGCAAATTTTGAGGTCATTTTCGGTTGATTTGATATGGTTCTGCACGAGTTTTGATAGTTGAAAGTTCAAAAGTTTATAAAATTTGATTAGAGGTGTGATTCGTGGTTTTGATGTTGTTATGTGAGAATTGAGGCCTCGAGTAGGTCTGTGTTATGTTTTGGGACTTGTTAGCATGATCAGATGGGGTCTCGTGGGGCTCGGGTGAGTTTCAGATCATTTCCATGTTCTTTGTACGGTTGATTTCTGGTGTTTCAGATCTTCTTCGCGATCGTGAAGATTGGGTCACGATTGCGTAGTGTATTATGGGAGCAGGGTATTTTCTTTATCGCGTTCGCGACTAGGTAATTGCATTCGTGTACCTTTGTAAGACCTGAACATCTCGTTCGCGTAATTTAGATTGCGTTCGCATAGAGTTGAGTTGAGGAGCTGGGAGCTGGAGGAAATGTTTTCACATTCGCGAAGTAATAGCCGTATTCGCGAAGGTCTGGATGTGATATGCATCTAGGATCTTTTTGTGGTGGTCAGTTTTTGCTCATCGCGAACGCGAGGGTCCTTTTACATTCGTGAAGAGTATACCTGGAGCAGACCTTTAAGTACTCTATTTTGAAGGTTTCAGACATTTTATCATATTTTGAGAAATAGAGCTCGGATTTGGGCGATTTTGGAGGTGACTTCCACCACATGGATTGGAGTAAGTGTTTTTTACTCGGTTTTGATTATATTCTGTGATTACATGTTCTTTTTTGGTATTTGGTTGATGATTTCAAAAGCGCAATTAAGGGATTTTTGCCTAAACTTTCCTAAAGTGAATCTTTGAGTTTTGAACATCGATTCGGAGTCGGATTTGAATTATAAATATAAAGAAAAAGGCCTCCTCTTGCTGTTCTCTTTCTTTCTCTCTCCTATTGACTATTGACATAGCAAAGTCTGGTTCTATTGAGCGTGATACCCGCCCTCTACAAAGTGGTTTTTCAAAAGGTCTTTAAACGACTCTTCGTCTCCAGTTCCAAAAGGTTTAATGAATGGCTTTTTTTCTCTGCCCACCACCCATGAAAAGACAGACTACATAGGGCCTCCTCAGCCCGCCCTGGTTCAAATACCATTTAATGAAATTAGTATGGTTGGACTTGTTTGAATGGGTTGTCAAATTTTGTGAGTTTTGTCAGGTTCCGAGGTGCGAGCCTCTTATGTACTCTATTTCGAAGGTTACGAGTTGTTATTTGGCTATTGGTGTTGGACGCTGACCATTTTCTGAGCTCGTCACTACTTTCAACTAAAGGTTAAGATTGTTACTTATTGAGTACATGGGGTCAGTTGTACTCATACTACACTTCTACACCTTGCGTGCAAATCTTGGAGCCGATGTTACTGGGTATGGCGGGAGTGTAAGGACCTGTGAATTTCTATAGCTAATAAGAGCAATTTCGAGCTTAGAAATACAATTTAATGTACACCAGAACTACATGAGAAATTACTGGAGTGGATAAAGTTGTTTGGATGCTTGGGGATAATTATTTTATTAACCTTTGAGTGTTGTAATAATGGAGAATACTTGGAGCTAATTTCAAAGCAATAAAACTAAAGGAAATACAACGAGCTATCTTCCTATAGCGCAACTATAGAATAAGAAAGAAGCTAAAAATTTAAGCAAATCAGTAAGCTAAAGCCTTATAGCACACGGATAGCACCAGCGGGAAAATATTCTACTTGATTTTAGGAAACCAGTGAGCTAAAGCCTTATAGCACAGGGATAGCGCCAGTGGAAAAATAATGTACCTGGGCCTATTAATACTTGAGCAGGGAGAGAGGAAAATAAAAGGATTTCAAGACTAGGGCTTTTCTCTCCATTACCCATCCGGCCAAGGCTTCCAATACACACTTAAGGTGAGTTTTTAAGTGTGTTTTTATGAAGATTTCATTTCTCAATCACTAGTTACAACAAGGTTTTGATTGGATTACATAGGATTTCTTTAAAATCTAAAGAATACCCCAAAAGTTGACTTTCAAGATTTGGTCTACAAGAGGTAATCTTTTACCCTTAACCTACATGCATGAATTGTTAGTGAATATATGAGCAATAAATAAGTGTTAGCACTTATGGGATGGTTGTTGGAATCCATAATTCCTTAACCTAGATTATTGAGTGTTGTAGAGATTTTGTTAATGAGTTAATTAGTAAGATTTGGTGGATGTGAGTTTATTGATGATTATAATTGTGCTAATATTGGTCCAATTGAATTATGTTGATGTTTATTGAAGTTGTAAGAGTAGTGGGAGGTGTTAGTATCACTAAAGAGCTCCATCAAGGTATGAAGGCTAAACTTTTCTTCTAGTATGGGAATTCCCGATTTCTTACATTGTGTGTAGTTTGAACTTGAAACACTATTTAGGTGGAATATTTAAGCTAGTAAATTGATTCTCAAATTGTATTATGTATCCGACCCTCATGTGTTAATGATTTTTCAGCAGCACGGGACTTACAAGGCCATTGTGGGGTTCAATTCTTAAAGAGGAATTTAGCCAACATACCTTGTTTGAGCTTTCCTTAAGTTACTACAACATCCCAACATTTCTAGCAATAAAAATATGTAGGAAGATAGCAAAAATTGGATACTAATTAGAAGGATTCATATGGTGTAACTCTCTTAGAAATTCTGTGTAAGAGGCTTTGTGTGTTGAATTGCTTTTCAGATTAGTAAAGTTAGTGGTATGGAGGTGCAGACTTTGCTACATGGTGCGGAAGGTCATGGGAGCGTACCCCACCGGGAGATTTTGTATAAGTGTGACATGTTAGTCACTTGATTATTAAAGATTGAAACCAAGTATGGAGATTTTTGGTACTATCGTTAATGTGAGAGTTTATGCCTAGAAGGCGCTCTATTCCTTTGGTTGTGAACTGTGGGAGTTTGGTCCGGAGTGGACGGCTGCTTTTGTGTGTCATGAATAAGCCATTGTGCATCCTTGGAAGGTTAAGGATCCAAGATGGTATGATCAGAATCGATTTGAGTTCCATTGGTGGGTCTAATGTGAATGTGTGCTCTACGCCAGGTCGGATTTGTTCATTCATCATAGCATTGCTTGCGGAGGAGTTGTCGGGCACTAGATGTTATTCTCGTCGTCAGCTATTACCTGTAATCTCTATTGTGCCATGTGGGTTGTAAGACGGCTCTATTATTCGCACATGTGTTGAGGTCCCGCGTAGCTTATGGTGTTATATGGGCAGGATGGCTCTCAAGATGCAGGTCATTTATTGCACCTTAGTTGTGCTTGGGTATCGTAGTGTATGGCGCTATCCGTCTCCCCAGGATTTGTATTGTGCACTTGGCATGCTTGTGGTCGATATTCGGGCATTTTGTAAGTATAAGCATTACAGCTTGATGTGTGTTTTCTTCTTGGTTGTTATTTGCGGATCGGGTGGCACGCCGCCCCGAGTATATTGTTTGAATCGGGTGGCACGCTGCCACTGGCATGTTATTTGGATTGGGTTGCATGCCGCAACATTATCATGTTTGGATCAGGTTGCACGCTGCAACAGTGTCATATTGGATCGGGTTGCAAGCCACAACAGTGAGTCGTTGAGCATAGTTCCTTACCCTTATTTTGTGTGCCTTGTTTTTCATCCCTGAGGTGAGTTCATAGTAGCGAGTTCATGTGCTTGCAGTTGGGTTACTACCATCCCCCTAACCATTAGTATCACACTATGTGAAGTGTCTCTCTGGTATTGGGATAACTTCAAGCCCCTTAGCTCGCTTGTATCGGAGGGAGTTTACTTCACTGCCGTTTTATTTTTTACGCGGGCTGGGTGATTCTCTATCAGTGTTCGTTCCTCCTTATGAGTTATATTGGAGTGGTAGCTTGTTGGCTCTTTGATGGTATTGCATAAGATTTTAGACGGTGTTTGAGGTGGCTTATTGCCCAAGCAGCTTGTACTGAGTGAGACAAGATTATTGGACCTGAGATTAGTGCGATCAGAGTTATGTAGGGTATATTAAAGAGCAACCATCATCATTTAGCTCAGAATGAGGTAATGGTTCCTATCAGAAGGAGAGACTCCACGATTTTGTTGATTCGGCAGGTGGTTATTAGTTCTACACATCTCTTCCGCCGTGGCAGATTGCGAGAGTTGGAACATGGCCTATATGTGTTATGAGGGGCATTGCAGGCACCGAATTCGTGAAATGGCAGCTATTATGGTCGGAGGAAGTTATTATGGTCAAGTGAATAATGTGGTGCATGGTGTGATTTTAACGGAGAAGCATGGTCATGTTGGGTACAGTGTCTGGTGATTGATGCGGTGTTCGTATGTTAGATTCGGGTATCTTGGAAAATTCCATTTGTTGGAATTTGGTTCTGAAGCTTGTTAGCTAAGGTTATAGGTAGGATCTTCATTCGGCAAAGTTTGAATGTTTGAAATATTTAAAGAAAGGTTTCAGTTGTCGATTCATAATTTTGATTTTGTTCGACGTGATTTGAGGCTTCTACTAAGTTCGTATCATGATTTGGTATTTGTTGATATGTTCGGATGGGGTCCCGAGGGTCTCGGGTTTGAAATGGATTGAAATCGGATCGAAATTTGGATTTGAGGAAATGCTTAAAACTGTTTAAGTCTGGTGTCCTCGCACCTGCGATAGGTTTGGCTGCAGATGCGGACACGCAGGTGCAAAGGAGGTCATCGCCGAAGCGAAGTAGGCCAGCTGCGCGAAGGGCCGCTAGTGCGGAGTTTGGGCGCGCAGATGCGTAAGCGGAGGAGGCACTGCAGATGCGGAATCTAGGTCTTTGATGCTGGATTGCAGGAGCGGTCAATGCTCTACAGAAGCGAGACCGCAGGAGCAGACTTGTCCGAAGAAGCGGACTTGGCTGGGTTAGTGGGAACCGCACCTGGGATGGAAATTCCGCAGGTGCAGAGCCGCAGAAGCGGCTAATGTTCCGCAGGTGCGAGGCAGCGCTGGACAGACTTGATTTTTATACGGTATTTGGCCCATTTCTTTCATTCTCTGTTGGCTTGGGCGATTTTTGGAGAGCTTCAAGGGGAGATTTTCATCAACCATTACAAGGTAAGTAATTCTCACCTAATGTTAGTGAAATATATGGATTATATGTGGATTTAAACATGGAAATTTGTAGAAATTGTGAGACTTTTTAAAGAAACCTAGAAATTGGTATTTTATGTTTTTTACCACGAAATTGGACATGGAATCAGGGATAAATTATATTTTTGAATTCGTAATGTTATGGGTAATTTATTTTCAAAAAATTTGAAAATCCGGGCACGTGGGCCTAAGAGTTGACTTTATTAACTTTTTGAGTGGAGTTGGGAATCATTATAAATTGTTAAATTGTAAGCATTAGAGTATATTCTAATTGATTTGCATGTTAATTGACTAGTTTCAAAACGTTTGGCTTTGAGTTGAGGTGTTAGAGAGGCTTTGGGGCCGGTTATGGAACTTCGAAGCAAGGTTTGTCTCCTTCCTAACTTTGTGAGGGGAAAACTACCCCCTAAGTGATGTAATTGTTATGTGCTAACAGTTGTGGGTGCAACATACGTACGAAGTGACCAGAGCCCGTACGTAGCAAAAGCATGTTTATGTCCGGGAGACTTAGGACTTTACCATGTAATATTTGAAATACTTGAATCCATTTTGCTGGCTTAATTAATTGAAATTAATTATGTTATACCCCTTTTGGGAACAAAATTTTGTACGAAATCAATGTGATCACATTCTTATTTGTTATATGATGAAATCTTTTGAACTTACACTTGTTAAGGCCAAAGGTGCCAAGCAGTTGATTGGAAAGGAAATCTTTTGTACAAACTATTATCATTTTGGGAATCCGAAATGTGGCATTTTGAATACACCTCCACCAGCATACAATGGGGTGAGACATCGGGGCCGCTTTGTGTAGAGATTAGGACTGTGTATAAACCCTCATCCGCACATAATGGGGTGAGGCGGCAGGGCTACTTTGTGTAGAGATTGGCATTGTGAATACACCTCCACCTGCACACAAAGGGGTGAGGCAGTGGGGCCGCTTTGTGTTGTGGTTGTGATTGAGGCGGCAGGCCCACTTTGTGTAGAGATTGGTATTGTGAATGCTCTACCACCCGCACACAATGGGGTGAGGTGGCGAGGCTGCTTTGTGTAGAGATTGCGATTGTGAATACACCTCCACCCGCACACATTGGGGTGAGGCGGCGGGGCCGCTTTGTGTAGAGATTGTGATTGTGATTACACCTCCATAGGCACACGTTGGGGTGAGGCGGCAGGGCCGCTTTGTGTAAAGATTGTGGTATTGTGATTACACCTCCACACGCACACATTGGGGTGAGGCGGCACGGCCACTTTGTGTAGAGATTGTGGCATTGTGGTAGAGGTCATATAGAGGATTCCCAACTTGAAATTTATAAATGTTATAGAAAGATTTAAATTAATATTCTATGGTTTTTAACGGCTATTTAAGCTCTTTTATTGCTTTCATGATTTGTCATATTCATGTTGCACTTCCAATCCTTGAAGCGGGTGTTTGGTTTTCATAGTAGTACTATTCGACATGTAATAACGCCCCTTTTGCAGGGCGCTGCATCTCTAATTGATGCACGTGGTTCTACAACAGGCGGCCTTGATCATTGATAGCAGTGCACCCTCTTCCCAGCTGACTTTGTGAGCCCCACTTTATTTCTGGGTCATATATCTTTTGCTCCTTGTGCATTTAGTTTTGAGGTATAGCCGGGCCTTGTTGCCGGCACTATCATTGTAATCTTATGTATCTATTAGAGACTCCGTAGACATAGTGTGGGTTGTATATTGGTGCTGGAAAACTCAAACTGGTTATGTTGTGTTTGAATCACTTGTTACACTTCAAACTAAGAAAATGTGTGTATTTTGAGACATTGAAGTAACTAATGGTAATAAATTGGTGTTGTATGCATGATCTGCTCATTGTCTAATTAACGAAAATATATCCTCTCTTTATTCATGGGTGAGTTTGGGTAGAAGGCAATATAGCAGGCTTGCTCGGCCGGGTTATCTCAGTTGAGTGTCGGTCGCACTCCCCGAGGTCGAGGCGTCATAAGCTTGGTATCAGAGCCTAAGGTTCTAATGTGTCCTTGGATGTCTCGGAGCCGTGCCTAGTAGAGTTCTTCTTATCGGTATGTTGTCTACCACATCTATAATTAGGAGGCTACTTGGGCATTTAGGAATAATACCCTTCTTTGATGTTCTAGATCGTGCGATAGAGCTGATTGTAAGACTGGTCCTCCTCAAACTCGTGCATTTCTCTAATTTTTAGTATCTGGCCCCTAGGAAGAAAGCAAGAATCGGCCAACGAGCCAATGCCACCCCAGGATTGGCAGTTCATTCTATACTTGATGATGTGGGTTAACACCCGAGGGGTGAGGACATTCCCCCAGTTACTACACTGCCTGATTATACTACTCCTGCTTTGACTACACCAATTCCTACTTCTACTGAGGTTATAGCTATTCCACCCCCGACTGATATTCCAACCCCAGCTTCTACTCCCGGTGTTTCAGATGGGGACTTTAAGGGAGCCATACAGATGTTGGCTCTGATAGTGGCTTCACAGGCCCAAAGATTGAATGTTGCACCTTCTTTTTCCAACCAACAAAGGGATTCCGGTTCCGGGGTGAGAGGTTTCTTCAGTTGGATTCTCCAATGTTCACGGATACTAATGGAGGACCCCCCATGACTTCATTTATGAGATGCACAAGACTCTCCGAGTCATGCGTGCTACTGAGACAGAGGGAGTGGATTAGGCTTCCTACCGCCTGAAAGAGGTGGCCTATTCTTGGTTCGAGATGTGGGAGGAGTCCCGTGAGGAGGGGAGCCTTCCGGCGAGGTGGAGTGAGTTTGCTGACGCTTCATTGATCATTTCTTGTCTGTCGAGAATAAGGCAGTCGTGCTGCTGAGTTTGAGAGTTTGAAATAAGGTAGCATGAGCATGTGGGAGTATCATAAGAGGTTCGTGCACCTGTCCAAGTATGCCATCTAAATGTTGCCCACAATGGAGACTAGAGTGCGCCGGTTTGTGCAAGGTCTTAGACCCTTGGTTATTAATGAGGCCGTTACAGCTGCCTTGAAATCTGATATAAACTATCGTAAGATGGTGGCATTTTCTCAAGCCACAGAGACCCGCAAACAGAAGAATAGGATGGAGAGAGAGGGTAATAACATGGCCGGGTCGGCGGGCAATTTTAGTGGTACTTTTGGTGGCGGTGGTGGCATGTCAACATTTAGGGAAGGGTCATCAGGGGCCATCCCAGCCCTTTACTCAATCTTCAATCAGTGCACCGCCATCAGAGCTAGTCAGCAGTAGTGGAGCCGTTTTGGGTCCATTCAGGGCAACAGGGGATCCTACCAATAAGGTCGGCCTGGAGGGAGATTTGAGTAGCAGCCCATATGCTACGGGTGCGGTATCCGGGGTCACATTCAGAAGGATTGATGTTAAGCCAGCCAGTTCTGTAGCTACTACATCTGCAATGCCTCTTCCAGCTCAAGGCACTCTAGTGCCCGCAGGGCTTGGTGCAGCTAACGGTGGTACCAAGAGCTTGGGAGGGCCCAAAAGGTTTTATGCTATGAGGAGGCGTCAAGATTCAGAGGCTTCTCCAGATATTGTCACAGGTATATTGACTGTCCAATCTCATGATGTATATACCCTTATTGATCCGGAATCCACTTTGTCATGTGTCACTCCTTATGTTTCTATGCAATTTAGGATAGAACTGGAACAGCTTCACGAGCCGTTCTCTGTATCTACTCCGGTTGGTGAGTCTATTGTGGTCGTGCGAGTTTATAGGGATTGTGTTGTCATGGTGCGTGGTCGGGACACCATGGTCGATCTCATTGGATTGGGGATGGTTGATTTTGATGTAATAGTATGGATGGACTAGCTTTATTTGTGTTTTGCCAAGCTTGATTGCCGAACCAGAACCGTTAGGTTTGAATTTCCAAATGACCAAGTTATTGAATGGAAGGGGCATGACGTGGTGCCGGAGGGTAGATTTATTTCCTACCTTAAGTCCATGAAGTTGATCAACAAGGGGTGTATTTACCATTTGGTAGGGTTAAGGACACCGATGCTGAGGAGCCTACACTTGAGTCCATGCCAGTTGTGAATGAATTTCTAAAGGTATTTCCTGATGAGCTCCCTGGGATTCGACCAGAAAGGGAGGTTGATTTTGGGATTGATGTGATGCCAGGCATGCAGCTTATATCTATTCTGCCATACAGAATGGCACTAGCAGAATTGAAGAAACTAAAGGAACTATTGAAGTATTTGTTAGAGAAGGGTTTCATCCAGCCAAGTGTGTCGCCATGGGGCACATCAGTCCTCTTTGTAAGGAAGAAGGATGGGTCACTAAGAATGTGTATTGGCTATCAGCAGCTCAACAAGGTCACAATCAAGAATAAGTATCCATTGCAAAAGGATAGATGACTTGTTTGAGAAATTGCAGGGTGCTAACTACTTCTCTAAAATTGATTTAAGATCCGGATATCATCAATTGAAAATCAGGGAGCAGGATGTCCCGAAAACAACTTTCAGTACCCGGTATGGGCACTTTGAATTTTTAGTGATGTCTTTTGTGCTAACAAATGCCCTGGCAGCTTTCATGGATCTTATGAATCGTGTCTTCAAGCCTTTCCTCGACTGTTTTGTGATAGTGTTCATTGACAATATTCTTATATACTCACGAAGTCGAGAGGACCATGCCGATCATCTCAGGGCAGTTCTGCAGACTTTGTATCAGCACAAGTTGTATGCAATGTTTTTGATGTGTGAATTCTGGCTTGAATCTGTCACATTCTTGGGTCATGTTGTCTCTAGAGAAGGAATTAAGGTTGACCCTCAGAAGATTGCAGCTGTGAAGAATTGGCCCAGACCTACAACTCCAGTGGAGATTCGCAATTTCTTGACCATAGCTAGGTATTACAAGAAATTTGTGGAGGGGTTCTCTACTCTTGCCTCTCCATTGACTAAATTGACGCAGAAGGCGGTTATATTCCAATGGTCTGATGCTTGTGAAAAAGCTTCCAAGAGTTGAAGTCAAGATTGACTACGACACCGGTGTTGACCCTACCAGAGGGTACAAATAGGTTTGTGGTATATTGTGATGCTTCAAGGATAGGACTTGGGTGTGTATTGATGCAACAGGGCAAGGTGATAACTTATGATATGCTTCTAGGAAACTCAAGAATCATGAGAAGAACTACCCAACAAATGACTTACAACTCGTGGCGGTTGTTTTTGCGTTGAAAGATTTGGCGTCATTATTTGTATGGGATCCATGTGGATATATTCATGGACCATAAGAACCTTCAATATATTTTAAAGAAAAAGGAATTGAATCCGAGGCAGAGAAGATTTCTTGAGTTACTCAAAGATTACGATATCGATATCCTATATCATCTGGGAAGGCTAATGGTGTGGTCGATGCTCTTAGCTGGAAATCTATGGGCAATTTGGCTCACTTGAAGGCATATCAAAGGCCGTTGGCCAAGGAGTTTCATCGGTTGGTTAGTTTGGGAGTTCGTCTTGCGGACTCCAGTGAAGGAGGGGTGATTGTGCAAAATAGGGCGGAACTTGTTGTGGAAGTCAAGGAGAAGCAGTACAACGATCCGTTGTTGGTATAGTTGAGGGAAGCAATTCATAAACATAAGACCATGGCTTTTTCTCTTGGCATGGATGATGGTACACTAAGGTACCAAGGGCGACTGTGTTCCAAATATAGATGGTCTCCGGAAAGAATCATGACCGAGGCTCACACTTCTAGGCATTCCGTGTGCCCAGGATCTACAAAAATGTACATGATCTTAATGAAGTGTACTGGTGGAATGATATGAAAAGGAATGTGGCGGACTTTGTGGCAAGATGTCCAAATTATCAGCAAGTGAAAGCTGAACACCAAAGGCCCGGTGGATTGGCAGAGAACATAGAAATTCCAATGTGGAAGTGGGAGATGATCAATATGGACTTTGTGGTAGAACTACCTCCCACTCCTCACAAATTTGAATCAATTTGGGTGATTGTGAATCGACTCACGACATCAGCACACTTCTTACCTCTTAAGGCTACCGACATAGTGGAACAATATGCTCAGTTATATATCAAGGAAGTAGTCAGGTTACATGGTACTCCGATTTCTGTTATCTCAGACCGAGGGGCACATTTCACAGCTAATTTTGAAGGAAATTTCAGCAAGGTTTGGGTACTCAAGTGAATCTTAGTACAACCTTTCACTCACAGACCGACGGGCAAGTAGAGCGGACTATTCAAACGCACAAGGATATGTTGTGCGGTTGTGCTCTTGACTTCAAGGGTAGCTGGGATGACTATTTTCCACTCATAGAATTTGCCTACGGTAATAGTTATCATGCTAGCATTCAGATGGCACCATTCGAGGCTCTATATGGTAGGAGATATAGATCTCCCATTGGGTGGTTTGAGATTAGTGCAGCAGAGTTGATAGGGCCAAACCTCGTGAATCAGGATAAGGAGAAGGTTAAGATTATTAAGGAACAGCTGAAAACTGGTCGGAGTCATCAGAAATCCTATTTGGATGTGCGCCGCAAGGACTTGGAGTTCAAAAAGGATGATTGGGTGTTCTTGAAGGTTTCCCCCATTAAGGGCATAATGCGATTTGGGAAGAAAGGGAAATTGAGCCCGAGGAATGTCGGACCATACAGAATCATTCAGTGGATTGGTCAAGTGGCTTACCAGCTTGAGCTATCACCAGAGATGTCGTTGGTGCACCCGATGTTTCATGTGTCTATGTTGAAGAAGGTAGTCAGAGACCCGGCACTCATTGTCCTGGTTGAGGCTTTTGAGGTTAATGTGGAATTGGCTTATGAGGAGCTTCCGATTTCCATTCTTGATAGGCAAGTTCAAAAGTTGAGAAATAAAGAGATTGCTTCCGTGAAGGTGCTATGGCGAAAACAACAGGTTGAAGATGCCACCTGGACGGTCGAGGAAGAGATGAATAAGAAGTATCCTCATTTGTTTGAATAACTATATAATTGTGTTCTATGAATATTGTAAGAGCTTATATTCTATAAATTGTGTTTCAGTTGTGCAGTTTATGTTAAGGATGCTTTTTATTTTCAATGATATAATGCTTATGATGTTATGGTCGATGTTGTTTTCATATTGTCATACATCGTTGGTGTTATGATTATGTTATTTATGAGATTCTCTCACAGGTGGATAGGCCCAATTTCAAGGGAAACTCTGCCGAAATTTCTAGAAAATTGGGGGTCAGCCAAAATTTGAGGGCTTGAGATGTGTGAAAGAAGAGATGAGTTATGTTGGGTGTTTTAGGCATACTCCACTCCTCATTCGTGGACGAATGATCCTAAGCGGGGGAAGGTATAAGGCCTCGTAAATTTCTATAGCTAATACGAGCAATTTCGAGTTTAGGAATACAATAAATGTACACAAGAACTACATGAGAAATTACTGGAGTGGATAAAGTTATTTGGATACTTGGTGATAGTTATTTTATTAATCGTTGAGTGTTGTAATATTAGGGAACACTTGGATGCTAATTTCAAAGCAATAAAACTAAAGGAAATATAGTGAGCTATCTCCCCATAGCGCAACTATAGCACAGGAGGGAAGCTGAAACTTTTAGCAAACCAGTGAGCTAAAGCCTTATAGCACATGGATAGCACCAGTGGAAAAATCCTGTACCTGATTTTAGCAAACCAGTGAGCTAAAGCTTTATAGCACTGGGATAGCACCAGTGGAAAAATAATGTATGTGGGCCTATTAATACATGAGCGGGGAATGAAAAATAAAAGGATTTCAAGACTTGGGCCTTTCTTTCCATCACCCATCCGGCCAAGGCTACCAATACCCACTTAAGGTGAGTTTTTAAGTGTGTTTTTATGATGATTTCACTTCTCAATCACTAGTTACAACAAGGTTTGATTGGATTCCATAGGATTTCTTCAAATCTCAAGAACACCTCAAAAGTTGACATTCAAGATTTTGCCTACAAGAGGTAATCTTTCACCCTTAAACCTATATGCGTAGATTGTTAGTGATAATTTGAGCAATAAATAAGTGCTAGCACTTATGGGATGGTGAGTGGAAGCCATAGGTCCTTAACCTAGATTATTAGGTGTTGTAGAGATTTTGTAATGAGTTAATTAGTAAAATTCGGTGGATGTAAGTTCATTAATGATTATAATTGTGATAAGAAGGCAGTTAGTGGACAAAGGACGTTGTAATATCTCTTGTTGGTTGGAAGTGGGGATCATTGGATGAAGAAACACCATTACTAGAGGTAGTTGGATGCTATGCACTGTAGGTGTTTGCTAAAATGCAAAAATGACCAAAAACCTGGAAAATTATACTAATATTGGTCCAATTTAATTATGTTGATGTAGATTGAAGTTGTAAGAGTAGTGGGAGGTTTTAGTATCACTAAAGTGCTCCATTGAGGTATGAAGGCTAAACTCTTCTTCAAGTATCGAAATTCCCGAATTCTTACAAAACTCCTTCGTGTGTAGTTCGAACTTGAAACACTATTGAGGTGGGATATGCAAGCTAGTAAATAGATTCTCAAATTGCATAATGTGTAGGAACACTCATGTGTTAATGACTTTCTATTTTGACTTAATTATGTTATACTATTTTTGGGAAGAAAGTTTTGTATGAAATCAATGTGATCACATTCTTATTTCATATACGATGAAATCTTTTGAATTTACACTTGTTAAGGACAAAGGTGCTAAGCGGTTGATTGGAAAAGAAATCTTTTGTACAAACTACTATCGTTTTGGGAATCCAAAAGGTGGCATTGGGAATACCCCTCCACCCGCACAAAATGGGGTAAAGCGGGGGGGCGCTTTGAGTAGAGATTGGGATTGTGAATACACCTGCACCAGCACACAATGAGGTGAGGCGGTGGGGCCACTTTGTATAGAGATTGGGATTGTGAATACACCTCCACACCGCACACAATGGGATGAGGCGGCGGGGCTGCTTTGTTTAGAGATTGTGATTGTGAATACACCTCCACCCACACACACTAGGGTGAGGCGCGAGGGGGGG
>MCJB01019082.1:249746-276214 GCA_002018475.1 Nicotiana obtusifolia | reverse complement strand
GGGGGGGGGGGGGAACAGGAGTTTGATATTGCAAAATGGGTTTGGGTACGGAAAGATACCCAAGCAGCACAAAAACAAGCCAAGAAAAGGCGAGACCATGCAGAAAGTTCGAAAGGATCCAACCCAGAAAATCTGATGATCTCTAACCAGAAGGCTCCGGACTTCTATGTCTCACAACCAAGATGCATATTAGAAGAAGAGACTCCATGGTCCGAATCCCTAAATTCATTAGAAGACGACTCAATGGAAGATAGCTTTCAATCAAGCAATGAATCCATGACGAACTCTTCCGAAGACGATAATCCCCCAATATTTGTCAATCAGCCAAGAGAGCCAGAGGTATCTGAGATAGATGACGAACAAGAAGGCATGACCGATGAACCAATCCCAGAAAGAAGATTTGAGCCCATGGCATTTCAAGCCAGTTGGAACTAGTTTCCATACTTTCACCTTGGACGACGTCAAGGTTTCACAATGGCCTCAGAGAATCCAAGACTTCTATACCTGGATGGTGACCAAAAATTTGGTAGAACGCGAGAAGTATGCCATCCTGTCAGAACTCACTTCACGATTCTCTGGAATCCTCAGAGATTGGTGGAACTCACTTGCATTACAAGACAAGAATATGTTTCTTACTTCCCAAGACTTTGCCTTCAACATCCGCATTCTACATGAAGTCTTCTGCAGAGATACTGGCCAAAGACAGGAGAAAATGCATAGACAACTAGATGAAGTGTGTGTCATTCGACAGAAATGACATTGACAGACACTTTCAAAAATGGCCAAGATATACTTTGAGATCTGCGGCGATATCAATCTGAAGCAAGCCTTTGTCTCGTCACTTCCAAAGCTGTTGGCAAGCCGAGCCATGACCATCATTGAAGAAAAGTTCCAGTCCATAACCATCCCACAAATTGGTTATATCAGGCAGGCTACTTTCGTCGCATTAGATGACATGTGTACAAAGCGCTCAGCCTTAAAGCAAATTATCCAGCACAATCCAGCGCTTGACAAAGCATGCCGCAAAACTGATCTAATCACCGGATCAGGATGTTCCTGTAGCTCGTCCAGACGACGGAAAGAATTCAGGGATTCAGATGGCCAAGAATTCCAGATGGACGTCCGAGATCCAAAAGGCGCATAAAATATTTCAGGCGCAGACGGCCAGAAAATTTTCACAAGAAGGACAGATGCTTTATTTGCCACAAAATTGGACATTTTGCAAAAAATTGTCCCCAATCAAGAAGATCTGTCAAACTCCTGGAAGAAATTGAAGATTACACTGGCATACATCTTGCAAAAGAGGAGGACCTTGAATCTATATTCTCTGTGGACGACGAACCCAATGACGAAACTATCTTTTCTCTTGATATCTATGAAGACTAAACCTCCACCCGCACACATAGGGATGAGGTGGCAGGGTCTCTTTGTGTAGAGATTGTCGTATACACCTCCACCCGCACTCATTGGGTGGAGGCAGCGGGGCCGCTTTGCGTACAGATTGTGGAAGTGTGGTAGAGGTCATATAGAGGATTCCCAACTTGAAATTATAAATGTTATTGGAAGTTTTATGTTAATTATCTATGGTTTTAAACGGCTATTTAAGCTCTTTTATTGCTTCCATGATTCATCACATTTATATTGCACTTCCAATCCTTGAGGGGGGTGTTTGGTTTTCATATTAGTACTATTCGACATGTACTAACGCCCCTTTTTCCCGGGGCGCTACATCTTTAATGGATGGTGGTAGTTCCAAAGCAGGCAACCTTGATTAGTGATAGCGGTGCTCCCTCTTCCCAGCTAACTTGGTGAGCCCCAGGTCATTTCGTGGTCATATATATTTTGCTCCGTGTGCATTTAGTTTTGAGGTATAGCTGGGGCCTTGTTGCCGAAACTATCATAGTACTGTTTTGTATCTATTAGAGGCTCCGTAGACATATGTGAGTTGTATATTAGTGCTGGGAAAGTCAAACTAGTTATGTTGTGTTTGAATCACTTGTTCCACTTCAAACTTTGAAAGTGTGTGTTTTTAAGACTTTAAAATGAAGTAACTAATGGTAATGAATTGGTGTTGTACACATGATGTCCTCATTGTCTAACTAAGGAAAATATATCCTCTCTTTATTCCTGGGTGAGTTTGGGTAGAAGGCAATCTTACATGCTTGCTCGGCCGGGTTATCTGAATTGAGCGCCGGTCGCGCTCCCCAAGGTCAGGGCGTGACGGGGAGCTGGTATTGAGGATGTACCTGTGTTCCGGTTATAGATGGCTCTTATTCTTGGTAGCTTTAGATTTGTAAATCTGTTTATGTATATTTCGAACAGAGAAAGTATTTATTTTGTACCAGCTTTTTAAATTCTAAGTCTTAGAAACTCATGAGTTACACTACCAATCCTTGGGGAAAATGTATTAAATTTAGTTATTTCACTTTTGACTGTTATCGTTATCATTAGATTATATTTACTGTTATTGGCTTACCTAGCGGGTTGGGTTAGGTGTCATCACGACTAGTTGGATTTTTGGGTCGTGACACACAGATCCAACGGTCCCCATTTTTTCCCTATTAGCTATTTTTATCATATCTTATGCCTTAATTCATCAGTGTCGTTGACCAAATGATCCAACGGCCCAGAATCTGTCTCCCACTTTTAACCCAGAGATGACCCCTAAGCCCTAAATCATTTTCCCCAAATGGCCACCCTAATTTCTCTTACTTCTCCCTTTTCTCTCAACCCCATCAACCATATCTATCAAGAACCTTGCACAAATTCGTGCAAGGTCACAAATCCAACCCTCAAATCATCGTCTTTGTCTCTGTAACGCCGCAAATCCAACTTGAACTTTTCCCTTTCGTTGCTACAAATCAAAACCCCCAAATAAAAACCCTAGTCCTAAATCCTGCAACCTGGAACTCATTTGTTCTCCCTTTGTCTTTCAAATCCAGAGCATGCTTGAGTACTCATACTATGCTTTTGTACCTTGCGTGCAGATCTTGGAGCTGATGTTGCTGGGTATGGCGGGAGCTAGTATTGAGGATGTACCTGCGTTTTGGTTATAGCTGGCTCTTATTCTTGGTAGCTTTAGATTTGTATATTTGTTTATGTATATTTTGAACAAAGGATGTATTTATTTTGTAACAACTTTGTAAATTTTAAGTCTTAGAAGCTCATGACTTGTACTATCAGTCATTGGGGAAAATGTATTAAATTCAGTCATTTTACTTTTGACTCTTATCGTTATCATTAGATTATGTTTATTGTTATTGGCTTACTTAGCGGGTTAGGTTAGGTGTCATCACGACTAGTTGAATTTTTGGGTCGTGACACACAGATCCAATGGTCCCCGTTTTCACCCTATTAACTATTTAATTAGATCTTATGCCTTGATTCATTAGGGCCATTGAACAAACGACCCAACGGCCCAGAATCTGTCTCCCACTTTTAACCCAGAGATGACCCCTAAACCCTAAATCATTTTCCCTAGACGGCCGCCCTAATTTCTCTTACTTCTCTCTTTTCTCTCAACCCCATCAACCCTATCAATCAAGAACCTTGCACAAATTCATGCAAGGTCACAAATCCAACCCTCAAATCATCCTCTTTGTCTCTATAACGCTGCAAATCCCACTTGAACTTTTCCCTTTTGGTGCTACAAATCAAAACCCCCAAATAAAAACCCTAGCCCTAAATCATG
This sequence comes from Nicotiana obtusifolia, assembly GCA_002018475.1. NCBI lineage: Eukaryota > Viridiplantae > Streptophyta > Magnoliopsida > Solanales > Solanaceae > Nicotiana > Nicotiana obtusifolia. The sequence goes on along the minus strand of MCJB01019082.1, from coordinate 272,523 downwards.
CAACATGGAACTCATTTAATCTCCCTTCATCCTTCAAATCCAGAGCATTCTTGACTATCATCATCCAACTATTATCACCATCCACTCTCTGTTTGAACCGATTGAAGCCCTACGTGGCTTAAATGCCACTATAAATAGGGCATTCAATGTCCTCACCTAATAGAGAATCAATATACCTAATACCACTACTGAAAAATAAATAAGTTAAAAGTCTTGTTCCGCTAAGTATTAAGTTCCAATAGCTTCTCCCTAACTTCTATTTTTCTCTTTTCATTACTGCTCGAGTTTAGGTGATCTGTTTTGGGTTTGGACTCCTAAACGGCTAACATATGACTTTTGCTTGGCTTGCTGCTCTACAAAAGGTCAGTGTATACTAACACTGTCTCTATCTCTCGGTTTTGAAAATTTATGATGTTTTTTATGTTGATCATCTCTCATTTATTATGTATACTAGTTGTGCATGGCAATACTTGTTATATTCTATTAGTTGTGCTAACTTAATTGAGCTATGCTCTTAAACATCTCCTAATATCTTGTTAAGATTACACATCTGCTGCACTATGCTATATTGATCCATACATTTGTAATGTTATTCTACACTATTTTGATTCAATAAAAGTAATCCTCGTCCAGTTCATGTCATACATTTGACCTGTTTACTTTGATTGAATAGTTTGTTGTTGAACTCATGCCTGCTATATACACTTAAGAATTCATGATAATCTATCATTATAGTTTGAACTCATTAGCACGGTCATCACACCACCTGCTCAATTGATCCATCATTATTTTATGACCATGAAACTCTGTAGAAACCTCACTGTATGGTTGCTGAGTGACTCCTATTGACCTCTATGCTTGTGCTTGTCAGTGATGCTCATGAACCTTTACATGCTCTTCATTTGAGAAAGTTTCATGTCTAAACTACTATGTTCTTTTATTGAAAACTGCTCTATAAAAGAAGAAGAAGATTGAATCTTATCTGCCTTACTAACTTAACAACTTTGGTAACATAGGATCTGAAATGGGAAGTTTACTGGTGTAAGCTTGTCACTCATAGGCTTAAGTAAACTCATTAAGAACTGTTTGTCATGTTCTCATCCACTAAGAACGAACATCCTTACCCACTGTCTCATATCTGGTTGATGTCCTTGTCTATAAAGACTTAATTATGAATCTGGAGTTGTTTGAGAACCTGATAGAGTAGAAGTTATTTTTTTAGGTTTGAACTAGACTAAAACTGACCTTTCTACCTACACTAATATCTATGCTAGTTGTTTTTACTTGTAGGAAGCTTGAACGAGGTTGTTAGTACAGGTGTTTAGTGATGTAAGGTCTCAACCATGTATATGTTTACTTTGGATTGTTCTGAAGATTACTGAAATGTCTGTTGAAGTGCTATAAATCTAGTTAAGAATCCTAAAATGTTGAACCCTCAGTGGAATTAATGAAAATAATGTATATGTCTTTCCCTATCACTTGCCCACGCACTTCTGAACTTGAATTGGTTTATTGATAGTATGCCACTAACCCTTATTGTTCTTATATCTGTGAGATAACCTTCCTACGTGTCCTGATGCATGCTATAATCAACCATAATGTCATTGATATTATTGGACCCTATGAGTTTACTTGCAGTAGTGGCCTTTATGTTTAGGTTAAGATGCTCATCCCTGACACAAGCACTACTCAGGGTCCATGAGACCCTTGTGAACTCTGAAGTGCCAGGGGTCCAAAGGGAGATTTTGTCCATGAATAAGGTTTTACTCTAAGCCTTTGGTCATTGACTCTTATCAATCCTCATAGGATTAACACAAGTGAGATTGGATTCACTGCATTATTTAGCTTTATTCTTATTTGCTATTTTATGATTGTTATGATTTATATCTATTTCCACTAATTATCTTCTTATTTCTGTCGTATGCATGTTTGAACTTGGCTTGTTGAGTTCCTTGGAACTCCCAAGTTCCAGTCCGGGATGCCTTTCCACTCGATGGAGTCTACTCCCTGTGTGAAAAGTTGCTGGGCCTGGTAATTCATTGGCCCAATATCAAGAGTCTAGGTCTTTCTCTCTCTCATTTTTGGACGATAAATCTTATTTTTTATTCTGTGTACTTGTTTTGACACTAACATTACTATTGAATACTTTCGATATTTTGATTGTTTTATGAATATAGGTGTGTACCCTTAAAATGGATAATAATAAAATTTGTACGCAGTTTTAAGTAATATGTGATTTTAATTTAAAATGAATGTTCAAAGAATAGTAAGTAATCGAATTAAAATAAAGCAAAATGATCAAACCAAATGTGGTGAAGTAATTAAGCCTCGTGTTAGGTTTGATTACCAAAAACCGGTTCTAATCAAGCCCTCGGGATGGAGCCCGATTGCAACTGAATGGATGAACTATTAAAGAACACTTAAATAATTGATAAAAGACAAAAATAAACTTTATTGCTTTGATATACGTTCCATTAGTGACCCAAAAAAATAAAAGGTCCCTCTCTTTTTATAATAGAGGATTTTTAACCCTAATACAAGTCTAGATAAGGTAAAATCATTTCCTTCATTTTACCCCAAGAAAACACGATCCGCAGTCAATATCAGGCGCGATTCATGCCATAATATTCTACTGATGGCGGATATTTCGGCTCCTCGTTTGCCCTCTTTAACCTTCTTTTCCTTTACCCTCGATCCTTCGTTTCGCTCAATCTTGATTCATCCCATCATTGGCCATGCTCGATCCCCGACATATCATTCATCCACCCCAGGCTCCAATCTGCAGTCACCCTCGGCCTTACCCGAGCTAGCATAGAATCACGTTGTTCCTCGTTTGTTCATCGGGAAATTAAGGATAACTTTATCCCCGATTTTACCCGTACACAGATAGTACCCTCACTTCTCGAAGAGTAGATTTTTAGGTATGATGAGGAGTAACTAATTAACTCCCGTTCCTTCCTTTATACACCATAAGCAAGTTGACAAGTCAAAACGTCCCATCAGTCACATCGCTCTAATTTTGGATATGCGTCAGCCACTGGTCGGGAAAATTCACCGGTCATATTGGAGGATCGTGACCCTTCTCCGTGATTTAGCCAACAACACGAATGAGCCTTGGTTCACGGTCGACAACCTGCTCCGAGTTTATAGCCCCCCAATCTTCTGTTTTTAATCAAACTTGCCCATCGAGCAAAGAAAGCTCCCTTCTCCTGCATAGACGAGGATAGGGCCGAGGCTGGCATGGCAGGTTTGTTCGGATAAAGACCGAGGACCTTATTACTTCCAAGCTCTTGCCATTTCCCGAGAAGTGGAACCCAAAGTTCACTTCCTCTTAAGTCGTCAAAGTACCTTTTTTGTATCTACTCTTCTTTCTCATTATCTGTTTCATTTGACATTTAGTTGTCGCCCGAGTCCCCAACGCAGTCCTGAATTTTAGTGAGTGGGTCAAGGGCATATGCAAGCAACTCACCTACTTCGAGCCTGAGTTGCGTAAGCTCTCCAAAGGCAAGTCGGAGGCTCGTTCTCATGGTAAGAGCCCTTCTTTTTTGGTTGAATTTTTCCTTTGGGTCACTTTTATTCTATCATTATTATGACTAAATCTTTCACCTCGGGCATTCCTAAGACTACCAAACTTTAGGTAATCACCGAGGTCGTGGCCTCGACCCCATCTGCAAAATCCTCTACTTCATTACAGCCTACCGCCGAAGGGGCTGCGAAGAAGGAGGAAAAAATGAAGAAAAAGAAGAAAATATCTCCTGACTCCTCGGACACTCCTGCCGAGGCTAAAAAGAAGAAAAGGATCGTGCTCAAGGTCAGAAAGAGCACCAAGAAAACTTTCTGTAATCAGGTCCCGGATTCCGAAGCTTTTCATCAACTCAAGGATTTCACTGAGGATGATGAGGACATGGGATTAGTCGTTCACTAACCGATCGACCCTGTATAAGAGCTGGTAGCCCTAGAGGGGGGCGATCGTAAGGCTGAATCTTCCTCAGCTCGGGAGCTCGAGAAGGAGCAGGTGGCCACTACTTCTCAAAAAGCCCCTCTATTCCCGAGAACAGTTACTCTTAAGAATGAGGCCATCATACACATTCAAGAATCGCCACCCCGGCTGGAGGCCACTTTAAATGAAGTTTGGGCTGCTGAAAAGAAGCCAACTGATGTGTCCCAGGCTATGGATGAAGCCCTCAACTCATTTTTTGCAGGTGTGGACGTCGGCATACTAGAGGATTACTCTGGCCTTGGCCACCTGGAGATCCCAAAAAGGGTCGTGCAACCGGGAGCAGATGGATGGAGCTTGAAGCTCGAGAAGCAGTTTCCTGCCCTGAGCATGGACCCTGAGCGAAAGAAGGCGGTCAGGTTCACGGTGCCAGCAGATACCATCATATTGTCTGGGCCAGTCGTAGTGGCTAGCTACCTCTGTTCCTTGGTAACTGAGGAAGACCAAGTGAATATGAACGAGGTAGATAGGCCAAGTCTCTTCAATGAAGCTCGGCAGGCGCTGAATCGTGTATACCGTTTTCCCTCTTTACCTCAACGAGTTCATGTTGCCTTAACGGTCTTTTAACAATTTTCTTTTATATCTCAAGCCTCAGTGCTTCACCATGAATGCTTTCACCGGTCCAGCATGGAGGTAAGTCACCTCGAGTGCGAGCTCAAGGAGCAGGTCCGGCAAAAAGAGATGTACAAAGCTCTTTGTGAGCAGAAAGATGAAGTCCTTAGGGACATGGTTGATCGCTTTGTCCTCCAGGCCGAGCTGAAGAAAGCCCAAAAAGAGGCGTCGAAAGCTAAACAGGACCATACCCTCATGGTTGAAAAGGTAAGAGTGCTTGAGAATGATAACGAGAGGTTAAACGCAAATGCTAACACTGCAACCTCGCAAGTGCAGTAGAAAATTTCCCTGAACGACCAGCTTAGGTCCTAAATGGACAAAGTCAAAGCTTTAGTTGATGAGTTGAGGGGAATGGATCTCCTAGCATCCGAGTGGGATGCCACCAAAGCAGACCTAGTATAAACAGTGCAGCTCCGAGTTATGAGAGTAAAGGCCGACAAATGGTCTCGGCTGAATGAGGAGCTCTGGGTGCAACTTGCCTCTGTTGTTGCAGACGGGATGTTCTCGGCCAAGAAAATACTGCACTGAAGTACAAAATGGAGGTGGCTTCGAACAATGTCTCTAAAGCCTAGAACATGATGGCCCGGAACAAGAATGATGTAGAGGTAGCCAAAGTTGTATTATAAAAAAGGCTGAATACGTGAAGTGGCTATCTCAGAGAGAGACTGTCGAGGAGATCCAAGCCCAAGGAGTTGAATTAGGGCCAAGATTGAAGAATCCGAGAGGCTTGAAGCCGAGACCAAGGCGAGGTATCAGCCCGAGGATTCGGATAGCGAGGGGCTCCGTTAAGATTAGGAAGGAAATGCCTTGGCTTATTTTTTCCTTTTTTTTTGTATTCATATATTTTTTTCTTAGGAGTTGTTTCCTCGTGTCTCTGTAAATACCTTTCGGTGAACACACATATACAAAATGACCCTTCGGCTACGTTTTGCGTCCTTCAATTTTCTGTATTTGCTTATGTTTAGGACTTAAGATATGTAACCCGTGTCTCACACTCAACACAACATCGATGCCTTACATAAAAGTTTCTTAAATTGTTTCGTCATTAATTCGGGCATATCTAAATTTTGCCGAAGGTACCGATTGACTTGACTAGATCGACCGTAATATCTTGTGGTTTTAAAATGTGTAAGGACCTTACTTTTTATGTGTACGAACTCAGATGTCTCCGAATCGCTTATATATCGTTATCAAATCTCCAATATCGTATTTAGGCCCTACCTCGTAGGCTCGATGCCTTCGGCGACCCATAGGCTTAAGGGTCTTTGAATGGATGGGCATGGTCCTGTGGACACTTACTGCCTTCGAGGTTTCGTGCCCCTGGTTAATGGTGGCCGGTGGGCCTAGGCGATTTTGAACCTAGCATTCGTTCTAAGTGATGTAACGATAATATTGCTCGGGCGAACGCGAAACGATGAAACATATCTCATTTTATTACTTCAAATGTAGTGTAGTAAAAGAAGATACAGAAGCTATCCGCCATGGCGAGAATGAGCTATGTGGGCATGGTTCATTTGGCTATTTGGCCCTTATAATAAATCTTATTATTCAAGCCTTGGCTTTCGATATCGAAAGGAATTTCCTTCTAAATTCTGAGCTTAAATCTTCGGTTCTTGACTCAGGGTGTGATAGTCCCCTAGTATTTGAGGCTGAATTTAGAGGGCTCGATTACTATTGATTTGATATGGTAATCTGTAGTGCCCGATTTTAAACCGGTCTTCAAAACTAGAGTAGCCCGCTTACTGTTTCCTTGTTAAAAACCTCGCCGTAAAACCCTCTTCGGGAAAAAATCGGTCGAAAGAAAAAAGAGTGCAACACGTTATTTCAGACCTAATCCTTGGACTTGACTTCGATTTGGTACTTGCATGGGCTAGTTCAAAGCGTAATAAACCTTAAAGAAATTTACGTATTCATAACTTAGTAGTAGCACCGCTTTAAGTGTGCCACATTCCAGTTGTTTGGCAGTTGTACACCATTTCCTGACTTAAGCTGGTATGAGCATTTCCCGGTTTATGCCGACACTCTATAATGTCCCTCCCAGTTCGGGCCTAGTTTCTCATCATTCGGGTTCTTGGTATGTAGTGTGACTTTCCTCAATAGCAAGTCTTTGACTTGGAAGTGTCAAGGTTTGCCCTTCGGCTGTAATATATTTACATTCACTGCTTTTGAGCTGCTAACCGGACTAGGGCGGCTTCTCGCCTTACGTCTGCTAAATTTAGGATTGTGGCCACGGCCTCATCGTTCGATGTCTCCGTAGCATATAAGAACCTTAAGATTGATTCTCCTACTTCTACCAAAATCAAAGCCTCTGCGCCGTAGACTAGGGAGAATGCCATTTCACCGGTATTCAACCGTTGTTCGATATGCCCAAATGACCTCGGGCTAAATTTATTTCCATTATTGTTTTGAGTCGGGCAACCTTTTCTTCAGGTTCTGCAGCATAGTTTTGTTTGTTGACTCCTCTTGACCTTTTGCACTCGGCTAATAAGGGGTCGATAAAATCTTTTTGATTTTGTGATCTTCGAAGAACTTACTGACCTTGTTGCCGATGAATTGTCACACGTAATGTTGGTTGGTATCCCAAATCGGCATATTATATGATCCCGGATGAAGTCGATAACCTCTTTTTCTCTAACTTTCTCAAACGCCTGAGCTTTAACCCACTTGGAGAAGTAATCTGTCATGAGCACGATGTACTGCGCTTTTTTGGGTGCCTAGGGTAAAGGGCCTACGATGTCCGTCCCTCACTTCATCTATGGCCAACGGGAGAGGGCCAGGTGAAGCAGTTCCCCCTATTGGTAGATCATCAGGGCATGTCTTTGACACTCATTAAATTTTTTAACAAAGTCCTTTGCATCTTTTTCCATTTTGTTCAAGTAACATCCTGCCCTGATCAATTTCCGAAACAACGATTCAGCTCCCGAATGGTTTCCACCAGTACCCTCGTGGACTTCCCTCATCATGTAATCGGTCTCCCTGGGCCCCAAGCATCTTGTAACGGTCCGAAAAATGAACTTCGGTACACTTGGCCCCTACTAAGCTGAACCTAGCAACTTTATTTCGAATGATTCTTTAGGATCTGGTCGCAGTTTCCCTTTTTGAAGGTAGTCTATGTCTTTGTTTCTCCAATCCCAAGTCAAACTCGTTAAGTTTACCTCGACATGACCTCTCTCAAACAGCAAGTTCATCAGTTGCACCACCATTCCGGAGTTAAATCCATCGGAGTGACAGACGATCCTAGGTTAGCCAAAGCATCGGCCTTGCTATTTTGATCTCGAGGAACATGTTGTAACATCCATTCTCTGAACCGATGTAACACCACTTGTAATTTATCCAAGTATCTCCGCATCCGATCTTCTTTGACTTCGAATGTTCCGTTAACTTGGTTAACAAAGAGGAGGGAGTCACACTTGGCTTCGATCATCTCAGCCCCCGGGATTTTAGCCAGTTCTAGACTTGCAATCATAGCCTCATATTCGGCTTCATTATTAGTCAATTTCATAGTTCTAATAGACCGCCTTATTATATTACCCGTGGGTGGTTTTAATACGATTCCCAATCCGGACCCTTTCGCGTTGGAAGCACCGTCCGTGAATAGGGTCTGGACCCCTGAGCTAGTCCCTGAGGCAAGTAATAATTCTTTATCGACCTCGGGGAGCAAGGCTGGTATGAAGTTATCCACAAAGTCTGCCAAACTCTGAAACTATATAGTTGTTCGGGGTTTGTATTCAATATCGTACCCACAAACCTCTACGACCCATTTGCTAGCCGGCCTAAGAGCTCATGTTTACTCATGACATTCCTTAGTAGATACGAGGTTACGACATACATATGGTGACATTGAAAGTATGGTTTTAGTTCCCTAGATGCGCTTAACAAGGCAAGCACTAAATTCTCTATATGTGGATACCTCGTTTCGGCATCACCTAAAGTTCTAATAACATAAGAGGTAGAAAACTGCGTACCTTCTTCTTTCCAAACCAGGACATCACTTACCACTACCTCAGAGACTTCCAAGTAATGATACAACTTCTCGTTGTCCTTCGGGTTGTGCAGTAATGGAGGACTTGATTTCCTGTATTGTTTGAGTTCTTCTAAAGCCTTTTGGCATTCCGGGGTCCAAAAGAAGTGGTTCTTTTTCTTTAGTACCGAGAAAAATTGGAGGCTTTTATCTGATAACCTAGAAATAAATCGGCCTAATGTGTCCATCCGCCCGGTCAGCCTCTGCACCACCTTGACAGATTCAACCATGGTAATATATTCTTTGGACTTTATTTTATCTAGGTTGATCTCTATTCCTTCGTTAGATACCATGAAATCAAGGAACTTGCCTGAGCACACTTTGAAGGCACACTTTTCCGGGTTCATCTTGATCTTGTATACCCTCAGTATGTCGAGGGTTTCTTGCAAATATTTCTAATAGTCCTCTGCTCGCAGGGACTTAACTAACGTATCGTCAATATAAACCTCCATTGACTTCCCTATTTGTTCCTTAAACATTCTGTTAACTAGGCGTTGATACTGTAGACCATTTTGATTCCACATAGAGTTGGAAATTTCAAAGCTTGATGGAAGGTCGATCGTACCACCCTCATGTTGTGGACCCATCGTCTCCCAAACAAGGATTTGTACCTCATATCCCCTTCTATTACATAGAACTCCGTCTCCTGGGTGGTTTCGACTGTGTTGACCGGTAGGGTGATTTTACCCTTCATTGTCTCGCATGCCATATTGAACCCATTCAATACTCAAACCGCTGGTACGATCTAATCCAATAGCCTAAGCACGACTCCAATCAAATGATGTTGGCTGAACTACTCGAGTCAATTAACACACTCTTAACTCGGGATTTATTAAATATCACAGATATTACCAGTGCATTGTTGTGAGGTTGATCGATGCAGTCAGCATCCTCGTCACTAAATGAGATTGCTCCCTCGGGACATAATCTCGAGTTTGTTTTTCTCTTATGATAGATACTCTAGTGTGTTTTATCATTGACCCTTATGGAACATCTACTCCTCTGATAATCATGTTAATCACATGTTGATGCTCTTCCTACTCGATCTGCTTGTTTGTGTCCCTGTTTTTGAAATGGTCTTTGGCCCACTCACTTAGGAATTCCTAAAGATGCCCATTAATGAAGAGACGAGCCAATTCTTCCCTTAACTATCGACAATTCTCGGTTCTGTGCAATCACATTATGATCCATCTGTGCAGGATCAGAATGGAGTGGCCTTTGCCACTTGGTCTCCTTGATGCGATCAATAGCTGACACTATACTCGTTGTATCCATGTTGAAGTTATATTCCAATAGCGTCGGGCCAGCTCTGACCCCGGGTGATCTGTTGAAACTGTTTCTATTCACCAACCCTGGATTGCTTGGACCCTGATAATTTCTTCTGTCGTACCTGGTCGGATGGCGATTAGGCCCGTTTCCCTTTCTATCAAAGTTGTAAGACTGGTATCAATCTCGGGGAGGTCTCGACTCCTTATCCACTATTCTTTTAGGCTTGTCATTTTCTCTATTAGGAAAAACTGACCCCAAGGGAGCCCATAGTCGATCATCCTCGATTCTGATCTTTGACTGGTACTTGTTGTGGACATCAGCCTAGGTAATTGCTTGGTTCTCCACCAAGCTTTTGCATTAATTTTTTTGACGCAAACGTGCTTCGAGGGTAGAGTCCCTGAGTGAATGCCTAGACGGCCAAATCCTCAACATCAGGTGCAGGTCTATCTGTTCCATCTGGAACCTCAACACAAATTCCCTATGATTCTCGGTGTCCCTTTTCTTGACTTTGAACATGTTCGATTTCCTCGTCTCAACTTTGATAGCGCTGACATAGGCTTCAAAGAAGGCATCTGCAAGAATAGCAAATGAATCAATAGAATTTGGAGGTAAGTTATGGTACCATATCGTTGCTCCCTTGGATAAAGTTTCCCCAAATATCTTCAGCAACACCGACTCGAGGTCATTGCCTTTTATTGCACACGTGTAGGAAGTCACATGCTCATTTATCTGTGGTCTCGTTGTATTTGGGAATATCGAGCATGCGGAACGTTTTTGGTATTGGTTTGGTGTCGTGCTCAGGAGAAAGGTTTCTGAATGAACTTTCTGGAATCCGGTCCCTTCCGCATTCCCGGGATCTGATCGACCCTCGAATTGTAAGTTTGCACCTTCTTGTCGATCGCCTGTATTTTCTTTTCTCTAGATTCCACCCATTTTTTCAGTGCTTCGATCATTTTCATCACCTTAGAAGTTTTACTGGGTCCGGACCCGTCGAGTTCTATGACAGTCCGTTCTTCTCCTCGAGTATCCTCTCCAACCCGTTCGGGTTTGGCTACATTGTGTGGGTGATTTTGACCCTGCAATCGTGCTATTGTAGCTCTTAGAGCTTATAACATCTCAAAAATCAAACGTAAGCTAACACCATCATCTCCCACATCGTGTTCCTCCCGAGCCAATGACTGGGGTGCCCGGTGAATGATGTTATCAAGACCAGTCGGTAGGTTGATGTTTTGATAGCAATCTGTGAATTGGCATCGACTAGGTCAGCGATTAGAATGCCATTAGGGTCCACAGGGGGTACAGCGTTGCTTGACACCATGTTATTATTTTCACCATGGTGGCCTGACTCGACGTCAACACTTAAGTGAGCAGATTATGAATTTGACATATTGAATAATCCTGAAATCCAACATCAAACAGCAAGCATAAAATAGAGTGTGTTATAAAGATTCGTATTAAATAACCACTATTATCCTTAGCCCCACGGTGGGAGCCAAACGGTTTACCCTTAAATGGATAACAATTAAATCTATACGTGGTTTAAAGGATAAGTGGTTTTAATTTAACACGAATGGTCAAAGAATAGCAAGTAATTGAATTAGAAGAAAGCAAAACGATCAAACCAAATGTTTTGAAGTAATTAAGCCTGGCGTTAGGTTTGAATAATAAAATCCGGTTCTAATCAAGCCCTCGGGATGGAGCCCGGTTGCAACTGAATAGATTAACATCTCCAGAACACTTGAACAATTGCTAAATGATAAAATTTAACTTTATTGCTTTGATATGCGCGGCAATAATGATCCCAAAAAATAAAAAGGTTCCCTCTTTGTATAGTAGAGGTGTTTTAACCTTAATAGAAGTCTAAATAAGGTAAAAATCCTTTCCTTTCTTTTATCACAATAAAACATGATCTGCAGTTAATATCGGGGGTGATTGTGCCGTAATATCTGGCTGATCGCGGATATTTCAGATCCTCGTTTGTCCTCTTTAACCGTCTTTTTCTTTACCCCCGATCTTTCGTTTCGCTCGAGCTTGATTCTTCCCCTGTTTGGCCATGCTTGATCCCCAACGTTTCATTCATCCGCCCCCGGGCTCCGATCTGCAGTCACCCTCGGCCTTACCCAAGCCAGCACGTTGTTCGTCATTTCTTCATCGGGAAATGGGGGTAACTTTATCCCTGATTTTACCCGTATACAATAGGCAAACCGAGACTTGTAGGTAAAAGATAAATCAGAAGTTTTACTTTAAATACATTAACAGTTAATCATTGATAGTCTTTAAACTATTTGTTTTTCAACAAGACAAACAATTTACTTATGTTCATCACTAAAAAATTTCAGTGACTTTCAAGCTTTTAGCATATTCAAAAATAAAACCAACTCTCTCTGGAAAAAACATCGAACGGGCCATGTAAAAATCAAGCATTGTGTTCAGAGGAGAATAAAAACAATCATGCCTAGTTGTTTTTGCAAGAAACAGAAAACGAGCTTGAAGCATAAGGTATTTCAGCGAAGTACGGTAAAATCGTTTTCAACCAAGGTATATTTTAGTAGTCCCTAATTCATTATGTCATAAAGTCTTACGAATAAATGTCATTCTTTTCAAAACGAAACGCACTACCTTTTCAAGACAATGAGTTTTCAAATAAAGCTTAGACGTTTCATATAAATCTTACTTAGTATCTTTAGCCACTTCTAGACATTCCTTTCCCCGAACCTAGCCTAAGTTTAAGGAGCTACCTGAAGTAGATTTTAAGGGATGCCTAACACTTTCCCTTAGAATAACTAGAACACTTACCCAAATCTCACCGGTTGGTAGACCATTAGGATAATAATTTTACAAACACATAGGTACCCTAATACACCTTAAAACATTAGGTGGCGACTCTCTTTTATCAACATTAGAAGAACCACTAGTTGAGTCTTGTTTTGACCTGTGCAAAATAAGGTGCAACAACATGGCGACTCTGCTGGAAATTTTACACTTATGATCTGACCTTAGAACACCTAGGCTAGATCTGAAGTTTGGGGATGTTTGTTTATATTCTGCTTTAATTGTGCTTAATTTTGCAAAATATATGTTACTTGTCTTACTTGTTACTTTTCTATAACATGTCAAACATGTACTTATTTTTCTACTTTTAATAATATTGATGCTATCACAATTATTTGTTACACTCTATCATCATGTTTTTCCTATCGAATCTTGGCCATACATAATCACATACAAATGACATGCGAGGGTTGTCTTTTACACCCCTTTGAACCTTCTTTCAAAATTCTCTAGTTTCAGAGAACGACTTTGTCAGGTCAACTAATATAACGTTTCGCAGTTATTCAATCCAACTATAAAATTAGAAAACACTTTACTCTAGCAAACACAGGTCATACTGCAAAAACCTTAGGTGAGTCGGTCCTTGGTATTGACTCGCGATAAATCCACCTTAATGTAAACGGGCCATGCACCCAATGACATGCCTTTTGTGGAACGATGAACCAATCCATATAAGACGCAAAATATCTAAAGCAAACACTTACCAAACCTTTTCACCTCTTTAGCTGGAAATCAACCTCTATGCCCCAAGATTAACATGGTCATGGGTACACCACACAAGCTAATGTAGTGGTGGAGAAACATTCACCGGAGCATGGGGACGAGATCAGAACACACCAGAGATTACTGACCACCGTGACGAACATCCGAGGCGACAAAGTTTTTACAGGCTCCTAATAGAGTTTTGGGACCTAGCGAAGGTGGTATTCAAGTTTGCCGATTGTGAATTGGCACCAACACTAGTGAAAATCACTAGCTTCACTGAGTTACCGTTTGCGGGGCGGAAACCAATACTGCTATTTGTCATGCCTGACCACAGGTTCCTTCATGCATTCGATCTGACAAACAACAAAAATTTGAGAAACATTAAAGATGGATGGGTGAGTTTTGACCAGGTGTTCGAGTGATTCAGACACCGAAAAAGTTACGAGTGGCACCTTGAAGAATTTCAATGCAAAGCAGCATGGGAGAGTCTCCGCTCCTTAACCTTTTCTCTAGCATTTTTGGGATTATTATTTTTCCCGCAAATAAAGGGACGAATCAGCATCAACATGCTGCCCTTAGTGTTGGCAACGTTTCGAGGATTCTGCAAATCACCCTGATTCCCATGATATTGGCAGAGACATACCTGTTAGACCCCGTACATCATACTTCATTATCATTATAAGATTATTTAATGTAAGCTCAAAAAGTATGAAATCCTTCTACAAGGATAAGAAAGGTTTATCAAAGTCTTAAGTAAGTTAAGATGAATGAGACTTGGGAAAAAACAAATGAGATAATTGTTACATTATGTGCGTCCTAGCTGACGTATAATGAATATGTTACTTGTTAATCATGATTAAAGTGAGTTTAAAGTCATAATATGACTATATATTATGTTTTGATATAAAAAATAATGTTTTGGAAAAATCGGATTTAACTTACGAAATTCGAGTTAAGATTTGCCTTGTAACGAGCCATTTTGCAATATTAAATTCGTAAGCTTTATGATGTCATTTTGGGACATATCTCATACCAAAATGAAGATCTTGGAACCTAGTTTCCAATAGTCCAAACCATTTAATCATACGACATCGGGGTAGAGAATTATGAATTTTTAAAGTAGGGTCACCAAGTCACGTCGCTGCACTTCGGAGAAACTGGCAAGTTTATAGGCCAGGTTGCGAGGCAGTTTTCTCCCAATATATTGAGATTTACAGGGAGATATTTTGTATGGAATTAAAGCCCCGTGTTTCTATTTTCCAATGCTGCAATCGTTTGTTCATACGATGTCAGAGTAGAGAGATACAAGTGTCTGAAGTTGCACCGCTTAAGCTGTCAAGCAGGCAGCTTACCCACCTGCTTGGAGAATTGAAGCGGTGGGCTTGTAAGTGATCTTTCTCCCTTATATCTCATCAATATACAGAGAGTACTTACACCAAAAGACTCTCCAGCTCTCCAAGTCTGTTCCAAGAAATTCCAAGCAAGATCAACTTCCCTTTTACGAAATCAAGAAGCGATAACATTAGAATGATCCCTACAACGTAAGTATCATTATACCGCCTCTCTTTATCCTTGTAATTTATATTTTGGAAGGTGCATCATAGTTAAAAACACCTACTTTCTGTATTTAAGCTTTTTATATCTCAAGGAAGGTTGATAAATTCGTTTTCTAATAGTCAGAACTCACGGGACGGCGATCGGAAGCCGTGAGTTTGATTTATTCACTGTTTTGTTGTCCACTCATGTTGGCCTCTTATGCTGCTAATTTATGGTGTTTGAAAGGATAAATAAACTCCACATATACCAGGATGGTGGGCTGGTCGCTCATCCTTGCAATTTCATGCTAATCGATAACTTGTTGATTGGGTGTGTTCATGGGTCTCAGATAAAACATAAGTTGATGAAGTTTATTTCATGATATTAACCGAAGGCATATTGATCTTATGACATTCCGAGAGATCTTATCGACTTACTTTCTTATGCATTGCATTCATTTATAAATGTACATTGACCCATGACCAGATGGCATTATATACGCATCTATTATATGTGTATAGGGTATGGAGAAAGGTTACGGTGTTATATATGCACCACCTCCTAATCAGTTTGTAACGTTGATGATTTCGTCCACAGAGGCCGAGATGATATAATGGGATGCCCACGCAGGCTTGATGATTTTATGTATTCATATACCTATGCATGATATGACATTTATATGTATACGCATGACATTATAAATGTTTAATGATTCAAAGAGCAATTCAGACTTATAGGTTGAGTTCTTTACTCCATATTTCATTCATGTCTTTTATATAATGCTTTCAAGCCTTACATACTCGGTACTTTATTTGTACTTACGTCCCTTTTTCCTAGGGACGTCGCGTTTCATGCCCGCAAGTCCTTATAGATAGGTTGACAGTCCTCCTAGTAGGCTATCAGATCAGCGAAAGGTGTTGATACACTCCACTTGCTCTGGAGTTGCCTATTTGGTCAGTATGATCTGGGCATGTATTGATTGGTATGGCGGGGCTCTGTCCCGACCTTTATGATATTTATGTACTCTTAGAGGCTTGTAGATGGATGCCATGTATATAAATACTTGTATGGACTTGTCGGCCATATAAGCCCGTATGTCACATGTATAAGTTTCTATATCATGTTGGGTCGTCCTATGTCTAGTATTCCCTTATGTTTTATTCTGGTTATCTCATGACGCCCTTTCTGGCCCATTTACCCATGATAGTATGATAAGAAGGATACATTACGTTGGTACTCGGTTGATTTAGGCACGGGTGCTCATCGCGACCCTTCAGTCTGGGTCGTGACAAAAGTGGTATCAAAGTAGTCTATCCTAGGGAGTCTACAAGCTGTGTCTAGTAGAGTCTTGTTTATGGGTGTGTTGTGCACCACACTTATAAGCAGGAGGCTATAGGGCATTTAGGACTGTCACTCTTTCTTCTTGCTCTAGATCGTGTGGTAGAGCTCAGTTGTAAAATTCAAACTTGTAAATTCTATTTTATTCGTAATCCAACGAAACCTACATCCAGAACGACAGTTGGTAAGAGATTGAATGTGGCTGTGGAAGAGTTGTTTAAGAGGAACTCAATTTTTTATCATGCTTATGATGAGTAAATGTGAGGTCTTCAGCAGATCATGTGTTTGCTATGACGTGTAAGCTTCTTGATAAGGAGTCCTAAGGCATGAATACCTATTCACCCATATGGTAAAAAACAATAAGAGAATCATGAGGTAGATACAAGTTTCAACAAGTAAAAGAAGAAAGGTGAAGAACTTCAGGCAGAGAAATATAAGCATTTTGAGTTACCTTCAATAGTAACAGACGTATGTACAATTGCCCACACCCATCTCAGTTATGCCCTATGGGAGCTAACAAGTATAGTTTAAGAGAAGGACAGTATATCAGTGACCCAAAATGATAGATGTATTGTTAGCGTTAGCTGACATTTCCGAAGGATATTGCGAACGTGGTAATAATTCTCCTTGTGACACATCCAAATGGTGCAGTCTAGAATAGTACAGTTAGATATGAATACTACCATGTTCATAAAATTCAGAAGATAGGCACTGGTCCCAGAAGGCATAAATATTTACCTTAATATTGCTCTCGTCCCTAATGAAGAGAGAATGTTAGGCAACCCGAAAAGCTAGTGGATGGAGCAAGGAAAACTAAAAGCGAAAGAATATTTTATTGAAGTTTTCAGAATAAAGTGATAGATAGAAATATTAGCAGGAGAAATAAGAAGAGAGTAAATGAAGCATTATGAGTAAGATGTGATAAATGAGTGATAACAGTAAATGAAAATATGACAGGATGGCATAGTCTATAATCAAGTGAAGGGAAAGACCAGAGGAGACATACCTTGAAACAATAAAAGAGTATAAGCCATAAAGTCATATCCTCATTTCAAGAAATAAGTTGGTGACTCCAACATGATTACCAGAAGGAAATGTTAGACCCCGGAGTAATAGAAATAAGTATGGACTGGTGAACAATATAAACTGAACATGAATTGGGGTTTGAATGATTTGATAATAGTGGGCATCATGAGAATTTCAGAGATCGCATTCTGACGATAATAGAATGGACAACAGAAGTATAACCTTTAAAGGTCATTCAGGAAGAGGCTTCCCTAAAGCGAGCATTGTGAGCAAAGTTAAGCTTAAGGGATTAAGTGTCAGTTACACTAGGTGTCACCCTCGTGCGTAAGAACTTAAGATATCCTTGGTACAGAATGGTTACGGCAAGGAAAGTAACATGTCAGTGAAGATGTGAAAAGACACCAAAGATGATAAAGTAACTATGGAATAGTAAAGGAAGAATGTTGTAAAAAAGGCGAATGGAACGAGATAGCATTTTTTCAGATACTACAAATATGCTATGAGTCCATAACATTATGCAAGCACGACGTCGGGGAGAGGAAGTAAGGGTCCCCCCCCCCCAAGGATGTTATTGATAAATAAGGAGCCAGTGCGAGAGGTAAGTTAAGACAAAGGATATAACCCAAGAGACATTACGCGGAATATAGATATGAGAATGGACCAATGAGTAGTTAGCAGTTGATTCAGGAAGAGTCTAGTTATGGCTAGACAAGAGGATACAGATAAATCAACAGATCGTGCAACATAAACGTAGTGAACCCCAACATAGGGAATTCAGTCTTCTAGATATGATGACATCATGATCCTTGAGAAATATTCAGATAGGAGTTGGTGTAGTTAAAGGTACCGAATAAGTGTTACGGAAATAAAAGAAAGTGCCACTGGGGAGACAGTCAAAAATTTCAATTCAGAAGCAACCCTACAAGAACAAGGGCACGGAGGTAAGTAACTAAGGATAATTATAGGCGAGTAAGAACATTAAAAATTCCTTCGGGTATACGATGTAATAAGCTCGCAGTTTTACAAAGTCATAGGGTCTCCCCTAAGTATTATAGAAAAAGACTAACTGAGGAAATAAGGATGAAGGCTTCAACGTAAGCATAGTAACTTGAAGAAGAAATGATCTTGTACCAACAATATCACTACAACATTGTATGCACTTCATAAGAAAGTAGCACCTATAGTGACTAACGAACGGGAAGTAAAAATCAAATGTAATATTTGAGATCATATGAGTTACAGGGAATTCCAGTATTCGTGGACACTAAGGTAAGCCAAGTATCCGTGCAGCAAGTGGCAGAACGACCAAGAAAAGTAATTGCTTATGTTTGAAGACAACTTAGAAGGCATGAAAGGAAATATATAGTGCTAGCAAGTTAAAGGAAGGTTGCGAGTAGTATAAATTGATATGTGTAGGTCACAAGCTAAAGTATGGTAGAGTGACAAGGTTTTAGGTAGATAAGAATAAGGATAAGAAAAGGTGAGTGAAAGGTGACAAGAATTGGTAAGGCTTCGGGATTAAGCCCATCAAAACGAGAGAGCTGATAGTTTTCGTAAGTTATAGAAAGCTCAGTATAGCTTGGATAAACTCGGAGGAGTTTAAGACTAGGAGCATTTAGAAGAAATTGAATGCTGCCCTGGAAGTAGAATAGGAGTGTGAGTGTGATAAGCGATAAGAGGAAGATGTTTAGGAATATAGTCTTCGAGTGAAGTAATGATTTAATTAAAAGGTATTTCATGAATAGCACGGGTTTAGAATGCCCCCCATAAGATGAATCACGTTGGGATGCTATGAAATATGGTTATTGAAGTATAGTATTGTCCCTATGGTGGATCGGGGAAATCACTTTAAATGTTCCGAGTAATGTGAATCAACAATGGATGGATAAAAGTTACAAGTATGAGATGAGATTATGTCGTCATTCTTAAAATGAACAGTAATGAAGAAGAACTAAATGACTTAGATTTATACATAAAGGATAAGCAGTGAGAGAGTAAGTTGGAGTTGGGTAGCAAACCTCGGTAATAATAAAATGAAGTAAGTGCTATGGTATATTATAACCTACCTAGATGTAGTAAAGCTATAAGAATAGATAATCGAGGCTATGAAACGAAATATAGAAATAGTCGTAAGTTCAACAAAGTACCAAGCGAAGAACTTTGGTACACCTTTAGATGCCCCGAGGGACAGCTTGTCATAGTTCTGTATAAGTTCACAAAGTGAGGCCAAGAGATTGGCTAAAAGCTGGAGGAAGAAGGAGAGAATAGTCACCATAAAAGGACAGAGTCATATAGGCTGCATCATAGAAGGTAGCAAAGGTTACGAGATTGGAAGAACTCCGACCACAAGCCATGATATGAGAAGAGGATTAAAGGGGGGAATGTACTGGCCTTTGAATTTATTCACAGAACAATTTCCTAGATGGCAAGGACAATATTAAAGTATTCGCAAGAGCTATAGGTTATGAAACTGATAAGCACATCAGTTAACATTCGAGGACGAATGCTCCAAAGGGGGGAATGATGTTACACCCCATGTTTTTGTACGTGAAACTACGTCGTACGTCAATTGATGTAAGCTCAGAAATGAGATCCTTTTTGAATGTGTATAAAGTGATTTAATGATGTTACGCCCCATTTTCGCAAGCCTTTAAGAGTTAACATTCAGAGACGAATGTTTCTAAGGAGGGAAGGATGTTACACCCCGTACTTCAAACGTCACTGAAATTACAAGATTATCTAATGTAAGATCAAAAAGGATGAAATCCTTCTACAAGGATAAGAAAGGTTTATCGAAGTCTTAAGTAAGTTAAGATGCATGAGACTTTGGAAAAAACAAATGAGATAATTGTTATATCCTGTACGTCCCAAGGTGACGTATAATGAATATGAAACTTGTTAATCATGATTAAAATGAGTGTAAAGTCATAATATGAATATATATGATATTTGGATATAAAATATAAGGTTTGGAAAAAATCGAATTTAACTTACGAAAATATCTAGTTAAGATTTTCCTTGTAACAAGCCGTTTTGCAAAATTAAATTCGCAAGCTTTATGATGTCATTTTGGGACATATCTCATACAAAAATTAAGGTCTTGGAACCAATTTTCCAACGATCCAAACCATTTATTCATACAACATCAGGGTAGAGAAATATGAATTTTGAAATTAGGGTCGCTAAGTCACATCGCTGCACTTCGGAGAAACTGGCAAGTTTATAGGCCAAGTTGCAAGGCGGTTTCTCCCAATCTATTGAGACTTATGGGGAGATATTTATATGGAATTAAAGCACCATATGTCTAATTTCAACGCTATAAACTGTTTTTCTAATACAATGTCGGAGTAGAGAGATACAAGCGTCCGAAGTTACACCGCTCAAGCTGCCAAACTGGCAGCTTACCCACCTGCTTGGAGAATTGAGGCGATGGGCTTATAAGTGATAACTTTCCCTTATATGTCGTCAATATACAGAGAGTACTTACACAAAAAGACTCTCAAGCTCTCCAAGGCTGATCCAAGAAATTCCAACCAAGATCAACATCCCTTTCACGAAATCAGGAAGCAATAACATCAAAACGATCCCTACGACATAAGTGTCATTATACCACCTCTCTTTTTCTTTGTAATTTGAGTTTTGGAAGGTACTTCATGGTTAATAAAACACCTACTCTCTATATTTAAGCTTTTTAAATCTCAAGGAAGGTTGATAAATTCATTTTCTAACAGTCAGAACTCACGGGACGGTGATCGGAAGCCGTGAGTTTGATTTATTCCACCTGTAAAGGATTGCTTTGTAGTCCATTCGTGTTGGCCTCTTGTTCTTCTGATTTATGGAGTTTGAAAGGATAAAGGGAGTGTAGAAATGCCACGTGTGCTAGGATAGTGGGTTGGTCGCTCGTCGTTGCAATTTCAGGCTAATCGATAACTTTTTTGATTGGGTGTGTTATGGTATACTTGGGCTTTTTGTTGTATTAAAGGTCCCGAATTATAGTTAGGTTGTTTTTGATTTTATGATTGTATTGTGTTGTTATCTTGCCTATAGTAGGCTTGAGAAAGCAGTAAAATCAGGAGAAATGTTGCCTGTTTTGTTACAGATTAAGTCACTTTCGTTATATAAATGAGAAAGTCATTCGTAGCTTGACAATAGTTTCATTGTCATTGTTGTAGATTAAGGTGCAGCGAGCTGAGTTTAACATTGTTATTGGACGGATTTCTATAAGGTATTAAGGCTATCCCTTCTTTCCCTTTGGCATGATCCATATGATACAAACGTGACGAGCAAATGCACAATCCAGGGTAGAGTTCTCTTGGCTATGATAGAGGCTACCCAAGCATGCTCAGATTCCTTATTTGCAATCTTTGTGTCAAATTCTTCCATTCCTCGCTCCCACTCTTTGAAATGTACATCATTGATTGAGTGGGGATCACATAGTATTTCAACTCCGCGGACTAAGACAGAGTTCAAGTATCTACGATTTCTCTTTTGTTCTGAGTTCTTGGATGCAGCATATGCAGCATCAAATTCCTTAAAAAGTGTCTCATTGTACTCCCCCTAGACCTCACTGAAGAACTCTCATCCCCTCTTTTGGATGTTGTCTAGCACATGGGGGTATTATTCTTTAAGACCGTTCAAACTCACCTGCTTTTCTTCAATGATCTTTCTTTTTGCCAGGCCATCTCTGTACAAAGTCCAAAAGTCGGTGATCCTGAACCTGAGATCTTCACCATTTTTTCTGCTTGCTTCGGCCTGGAGGTCAAATGGTGACACAAGGTCAAGTTTTGCCTCCTCCTCTTCAGACTGGGAGGTAGGCTCAGATGAATTTTTGGATGTGCCAGGCCGTTTGCATTGGGATTGCTGTGATTGTGGGCTTATAACTACAACCCGTCTCTTTCCTCGAGTGGTGGGTGCTCGTGTTGCTAGGGATTTCTTTGGTGACATTCCTTCCAATTAACGTGATATGAGTACATGGTAAGACGTGTACCAAATGGTCAAGAAATGAGAGACACAAAATGTTCTGCGAGCATTTATGCGATCGCAGAACAACTCTGTAGACTGCAAACCATAAAGCATAATATGACCTATCAGAAGAAAAAAAGGTTATGGGGGCCGCAAACTAGTTCTGCGATCGCAGACTCCATAGCGCAGTTGTTTCCACAACACCCAATCATGCAATGATTCTGCGGACTGCAAATTAGTTACGCGGGCCACAAAGATCATCTTCTCCACATAAGCTCACTCACAAGCAACATTACACAACACAAAGCAGCTAAAGCACAAATTGTGAGAGACCATTACACACACTCAACATCAGGTCGATTTCATGCTCAGCCTAACAATTCCTAATGCAAATTGTCACAAATCACCAATCCCCAAACTCAAATCAGCACCCCTAACTCTAACCCCCTAATTTTGCTCGACCCATAGCACATATTCCA
>MCJB01019082.1:228142-249726 GCA_002018475.1 Nicotiana obtusifolia | reverse complement strand
CCCCAAAAGTCGATTCCCAGTACAAGAGACAAGAAAGAGGGTAAAGAGAGAAGGGTAAAATGGATGAGATGGGAGAATGAGGCAATTGAAAGCACACAACAATATTTAAATCAACTGAGCAAGAGGAGGATCGGAAAGTCACATACCAGATGTTGAAAGATCGAGCAAGCCTCTTGGGTTTGAATCGTGCGAGCAAGGTGAGCCGTTCTCTTTTTCTCTATGTTTTTCTTTTGCACGTTTTTTTTCGTGTCTAGGTGCGTGAAATTAGAGAAGATAGATGGAAATGAGAGAGAAAGAAACTAGGGTTTATACCTTAGAGTTTTGCAGTGAGCTTACCATTGTATAACAGATTATGCGGCTGCGTATGTGTTTTGCGATGGATTAGTACCTGGGTGGTGTGCAACAGATGTGCGATCCACTCTGCGGTCGCCGAATGATTTTGCGAGCCGCAAAAGTTGAATTTTCTCTATATTTTTAAGGCACAATTTGAATGATGTGCTGCTTGTGTCTATGACCATTATGCTGTTCATGGTAGGCTATAATCTCGTATTTTAATCGCTTATTACACTATAATTTACTGCACTTTATTCATTTTAAGCTTTAATTGATAGTGTTTTGCATTTATTGTTTATTTTCTGCCTTTTATGAGTGATTCCGAGCTATGTAGATGTTATGGAATGAATTCAAGTGATTTGCGGCTTCGAAGTCTGAGTAAAATCCCAAGGAATTAAGCCAAGATCGTGTTCGGAGGTCGAGAACCACATCTGGATATCAAAAAGCAAGCAATAAGTGTACATTTTCCTATTTCCTGTTAGAAATTGCGCCGCGGTAGGTCGAGAAAGTCCCACTACTGCGGCGCGTGGGGCGACGCGTGGGGTGCCGCACGTGTACATTTTCCTACTGCCTGTTAGAAATCAACTCTCTGGAATTCCCCACTAATGCCCCACATGGCGCATCGCCTCATGAGGCGCACCTGTGCAATTTTTACAGAGTAATTTTTTTATTTCGGCTATGAGAAGGTGATTTCATCGAGGTCTGAACCAACTTGGTATAAATACATGGAAAATGTTATTTTTTGGACTTTTGACATATTGGAGACCTAAGGAGGCTAAGGAGAAGTTGGAGAAGCAAAAGCA
This sequence comes from Nicotiana obtusifolia, assembly GCA_002018475.1. NCBI lineage: Eukaryota > Viridiplantae > Streptophyta > Magnoliopsida > Solanales > Solanaceae > Nicotiana > Nicotiana obtusifolia. Next base: position 248,590 of record MCJB01019082.1, on the reverse strand, counting down.
CCAGGATTTCATCATTCCTTCCTCACTCAAGATCCAAGTTTGGATCGTTTTATGTTTTCCTTTATGTTAAACATATTTGTGATGAATTACTCCATATCTAAAGAATAGTTCCCTTTAGGGTTTGATGGATTTGGTGCATTGATATTTGTTTGTTGATTATTACTCTAGTTTTATGTATTGAAGCATTTTTTGGATGATTTAATTGTTGCATCTATATTCACTAGTTCATGTAATCGAGAGAGGCATAACTTGTGATATCTTTGCATTATCTTGTTTGTTGAGTTAATTAATTCTTCATAGTAATCGAAAGAGACTAGTTGAATCATTGATTAAACCTAGTTAGGAGGATAATCGAGAGAGGTTCTCCTAAAGACCAATCCACTACGCATTCTTGCATATCTTCACCTACTTAAATCGGTTCATCTTGTGAGGTTAAAACTTAATCAAGAGAGGAGTTTTTGCTACACGTTTGAACTAATAATTGAGTGAATTCGAGAGACTTACTTAAACATTAGAAGTGAATTATCTAGAGTTAGATCCCAAATAACTATCTTGCACCTATCCTATCAACCCCTATTTTCTCCCACTGATAACATCTTTGCTTACCTTTGTTGCGATAGTCATTTAGTCAATAGCTTTAGATTCTTAGTTAATTTTAGTTAGAAATCATATAAACCTCAATTATTGATTCTCCTAGATAGCAATCAAACTAGAAACTACGAAAATATTATTTAACTCCAACCCCTGTGGATACGATATTACACTATACTATCTTTGACTAACGAGCATAAATCAAAGCGGTGTTTTACGCACGTCAAATTTTGGCGTTGTTGCTAGGGATTGGCAATCAATAGTGTTTGAAATAGTTTGTAGTGCTAATTCATGAATTTTTCTTCTTTTTTTTTTTTTACGCTTCGTGCTCTTTGATTGTGCGCAGGTTACAGGTTGAGGTTGGTGCATGACTCGAGCTTCTGCTAAAGAAGTGCTACCAGACGAGCCAAAAATTAAAAAACAACTGCGGCAGTTGAGGAAGGACAGAAATCTCACCGAGATGTTAGAAAAGGTTGGTAAATCTTCAACCAAAGAAACTATGGCTAGAAACGATGATGATAATGTGGAATTGGCTACAAGAGAGGCAGCCCAATGAAGAGAACAAGCTACACGGGATGCTGAGGAAGCAGCTATTAGAGATGCACAGATTATCTATGAAGAAGAGAAGGGTCGAAGAATTGCTCAAAACCAACCCCTGGGTGCAGACTAATTTTGAAATATAGCTCCCGTGCCTGGGAGACCATTTGGCGATTATGCTAGACAGGTCTACAATCAAGGATTACCAAGTGTAAGACTACCTCCAATTGCAGTTAATAATTTCAAGTTGAAGGAAGGGATGCGCTAAACCCTTCAAAACTGATGTGTCTTCAGAGGGAAGATGAACGAAGATCCAAACAACTATCTAATGGACTTCGAGGGGATCATAAAGACCTTTCAATTCAATAGTGTGTCACAAGATGCAGTTTACTTAAGGGCATTCCATTCCCACTCAAAGATGATGCAAGGCAGTGGCTTCGAAGCTTACCTGATGGATCGATTCGAACATGGGATGAGATGATTAGAAAATTTCTTGATAAATATTTCTCATCAGCTAAGACGGGCAAGTTTAGGAGAGAAATCCATAATTTCTGCCAGAAGATACTAAGAATGTGTTTGAAGCTTGGGAGAGGTTTAAAGAAATAGTCAGAAAGTGTCAACATAGCGGAATTGAACTCTGGATGCAACTCCAGTACTTTTGGGATGGATTGACACCGGCCTCACGTAGAACATTGAGCAATGCAGTTGGAGACCCTTTGATAAAGAAGATTCCAGAGGACATAGTCACAATTCTTGATGAGTTGTCTGAAGATGCAAATTAATGGCCTTCTAAGAGTGCTGAAAGAAGAAGATCGACAGGTGTTCACCAGGTTGATGCTAACACATCTGTGCAGGTACAACTTGATGCTATGGCTAAAGAAATACGGAAGTTGACCTTAGCTACAATACAAAGTGAGCCTCATGCAGCTTGTGATATATGTGGAAGAGGACATCCTACTCATGAGTGTCAAGCCTCAACTGTGGAAGTGAATGCTGTGGGAAATTATAATGCAATGGGTCAGAGTCACCCCGGTTTTTCATGGAGTTCACCTGGAGGTACTGCAAATGCGTGGCAACAAAATAACTCTAGATCTCAGGGACAAGGAGCTCTAGTCTTCCAAAATTAGCAGAGGCAGCAGTTTTTGCCTCAACAGTCCAATCAGCCTGGTCTAGAAGATCTAATGAAGGCCTTCATTATCAAGACAAATGAGAGGTTGGACGCTCACAGGGCATCTATAAAAGAATTGGGCACTGGTTTTCAAAACTTGGAAAGATAGGTCGGGCAGTTACACTCTATTGTCTGAAAGGATTCCAGGTACTCTCCCCGCTAATACTGAGAGAAATCCCAATGAAACAGCGAATGTTGTTACCTTGAGAAATGGGCAAGTGTTGAAAGATACCACTCCAATCCAAAAAGAGGTGGTACTTGAAAAGGAAAATGAGGAGCAGCTGAAGAATGATATTGATAAGAAGAAGAAAGTAAAGAAGGGAGCTGACAAAAAGAAGAAGGAGGAAACTTCGAGAAGGGATGAATCTAATGAGAGCGAGCATATGGCTGCTTTACCTTTCCCTCAAAAGTTATGTAGAGAAAATCTGGACAAGTTATTTGAGAGATTTTTGAATGTGCTGAAACAGGTTCATGTAAATTTGCCATTCAAATAAGTGCTCTCCCAAATGCCAGCTTACGCCAAATTCTTGAAGGAGATCCTGACAAATAAGACGAAGATAGAAGAGACCTCAGTGGTCAAGCTCACAAAGCATTATAGTGCGATATTACAAAACAAACTCCCACAAAAGTGTGGAGATCCAGGGAGTTTTACTATACCTTGCTCCTTCTCTATTAATTTTGATAAATCGTTATGTGATTTTGGTGTCTCAATTAACTTAATGCCTCTATCTATTTACAGAAAACTGGAGAAGGAGATTGGAGAGATAACGTCAGTGCCAATATCCTTGCAGCTGGCAGACCAAACGACTCTGATACCCGAGGGGATAGTGGAAGATGTCTTAGTTCGGGTAGAAATTTCATATTTCCTGAAGATTTTGTAGTAGTGAATATGGAGGAAAACAAGGAGGTCCCCCTCATCTTAGGAAGACCATTCTTAGTACTGGGTAGAGCAATATTAGATATACACGAGAGAAAGCTAATGCTTAGAGTGGGTGAGGAGACTGTAACTTTCGAGATGAATATAGAAACAGGGGTGAAAAAGGAGAAGTCAGCTACAAGTGTTGAGTGGAAAGTGAAGGGCTCAAAAGAGAAGGCTGCATTGAGCGAGAAAGATAAGTGTGGGGTGCACCCCAAAAAGGCTGAGAAGAAGCTATCTGCATGGATGTGCGCATTAGTTCGGAGGCGAGGAATGGATCCCGAGTTCGACTTAGATCCCCACTAGATATTCAAGGAAGTTTCCTTTATCTTATGCTTTTTAGTTGTGTGTCATAGGGATATGCCACAACTTAAAGTGTGGGGTGGGGGATAATTGTATGTTTTATGTATATGTGTAGATTTGTTAGTTGTAGTAGTTGGAAAATTGAAAAAACCATAAACATTGAAAAAATTTCGATTTTTCCCAATGACGGACATCATTCGACGGGTTTCTTGAGGGATTAAAGTCGAAAGAAAAAGACAAAAAGATTTTCTTTTGTTAGATAGTGTATTAATTCCTCCTTGGTTTTTTTTTTGTGCCGCGGTTCTTTTCCAAGGGTTTTGTTTGAACCGAGTGTAGTTAGTTTTTATTTTTGTTAGAAGTAGGAAGCCTTGTGCTATAATTTGAATTGAAGGAAATATCTCTTAACTTTAGTATGCTTTGAGAATAGTGAGTACTTTAGTTGTGATTCTTAGGCTCAGCTTTTGGCTCTTGTATAAGTACCTTAAATTGTATGATCTTAAGTCTGCTTAACCGCTTTGACTAGAGTGTCGTGATGAATCTGATCCTGAGTGAGTTCTGTGCCATGTGTGTGTGAGGTTTTGTGTTATTCTGTGCATTGCATTTGATATCTAGAACTTACCCTGCGTGTTTGCAAAGCGAAATAGTAGTTTTGTTCAGTCTTAGAAGTGATTTAGGCATTTCTTTGTTAAACCAGATATATGTTTTTACCCACCTCATTGCTATGTATCTTAGTTAACCCCGTTGAGCCTGTAATCATGTTTCTTTGGCAACCAAATTACAAGCCCTACCCATTTGTTTGAATTGACCATCTATTTGAACCTTGTACCTCTCATGAGCACTTGAATTTGGTATGAACTTTGTAAAAGTTGAAGTGTGGGGTGGTTGGTTTGGCTTTTGAGTGGAACTTATGAAATAAGGAGAAAGCTGCATTGTTTTGAAAAAGTAAGATCCACTTGAATTGAAAAAGAAATAGAAAAAAATTGTTGTATTGTTGTGCAAAATATTCTCTGATAGTGATGACTCTTGATGTAATTGTGCTTAAAGAAGTTGGGAGTTGATATATGTTGATTTAAGGGTGGAGTTATGGTTTGATATAAGTGTGGGGTTTTGAATGGTTAACTGTATGTATTAAAGTTCATAGGGAGGTGTAGTCACTCATATATCTAAATGTATCCTACCTGTCCCGCAGACTGCATTACAACCGAATAAAGTCCTACTTGATCCTTGACTGAGTGAGCTCAATTAGTAGAGTAGTATACTACAGGCAAGCCTATGGTACATATTTTGTGGCATATGAATGTTGTTTCTGAGAGTGAGTGAATTTTTTCTATCTTGAATTCCTAATTGTTCTTAAATTTGATTGTGTGCGAAACTACTCTCTATTGTTGTGTGAGGACACTTGATTCATGAAGGAAAGGTAATGTCGTTGACTTTTTGTTAGAGTAAGTGAGCGAGGTATAAATAATGCATTGTGCTTTTGAGTCAAATCTTGAGGCGAGGATGTTACGTTAGAGTGCTTAATCTATTTTAAATGTTTGTGGTATGATGAGTTATGAGAGTTGTTTAAAAAGGTCGTGTCTATATGAAGTGTAGTTTGATTGCTCGAATGGTTTAAGTGTGGGGTGTTGATGGTAGGCTATAATCTCGTATTTTAGTCGCTTATTGCACTCTTTGCACTTGTTGTTTGTTTACTGCCTTGTAGGAGTGATTCTGAGCTATGTAGATGTTATGGAGTGAATTAGAGTGATTTGGAGCTTTGAAGTATGAGTAAAAGCCCAAGGGATTAAGCCGGGATCTTGTTCGAGGGTCGAGAACCACATCTGAATCTCAAAAAGCAAGGAAAATTATTTACTCTGAGAAAGCCCCACTCTCGCGGCGCGTAGGGCGCCCCGCATGTTCAATTTCCTGCTGCCTATCAGAAACAACTCTCTGGATTTCCCCACTAATGCCCCGCATGGTGCGTCGCCCCATGCGGTGTGCCTGTGCAAATTTTATAGAGTAATTTTCCTATTTTAGCTAGGAGAAGATGATTTCGTCTAGACCCGACCCTACTTGGTATAAATACATGAAAAAATATTATTTTCTGGACTTTTGACAAATTGAAGATCTAAGGAGGCTAAAGAAGAGTTGGAGAAGCAAAAGCGCAAGGATTTCATCATTCCTTCCTCACTCAAGACCCGAGTTTGGATCGTTTTACATTTTTCATTACTTTAAACATATTTGTGATGAATTACTCCATATCTATGGAGTAGTTCTCTTTAGGGTTTGATAGATTCGGTGTATTGATTTTTTTTGTGGATTATCATTCTAGTTTTTTGTATTGAAGCATTTTTTGGATGATTAAATTGTTGCATTTATATTCACTAGTTAATGTAATCGAGAGAGACATAATTTGTGATATCTTTGCATTATCTTGTTGGTTGAGTTAATTAATTCTTCTTAGTAATCGAAATAGGCTAGTTGAATCATTGATTAAACCTAGTTAGGAGGATAATCGAGAGAGGTTCTCCTAAAGACCAATCCACTATGCATTCTTGCATATCTTCGCGTGCTTAAATCGGTTCATCTTGTGAGGTTAAAACTTAACGAGAGAGCAGTTTTTGCCGCATGTTTGAACTAATAATTGAGTGAATTCGAGACACTCACCTAAACATTAGATGTGAATTATCTAGAGTTAGATCCCAAACAATTATTTTGCACCTATCCCATCAACCCCTATTTTCTCCCACTGATAACTTCGTTGCTTACCTTTGTTGCGATAAGCATTAGTCAATAGCATTAGATTCTTAGTTAATTTTTTAGTTAGAAATCATATAAACCTCAATTGTTGATTCTCCTGGATAGCAATCAAGCTAGAAACTACAAAAATATTGTTTAACTCCAATCCCTGTAGATACGATGTTATACTATGCTATCTTTGACTAGCGAGCATAAATTAAAGTGGTGTTTTACGCTCGTCAAATTTTGGCATTGTTGCTAGGGATTGGCAATCAATAGTGTTTACACTCGTCAGCTGTCCGCAAACTCTTTATGCAACTGCATATGTTGCCGTAGAACACTGTTGAAGCTCAGTTTGCTTTTCTTCATTTTTCCTCTGCCTTTGCATCCCATTTCTTTGTATCTTGAGTCACCTGCATTCTAAACACACACGTCAAACTGTCCAACGCTTACAAATAAACCTATCAAAATAAAAATCTAACCAAAAAATATTACCAACACATGTGTTGCCTCCCAAGAAGTGCTTGATTTAACGTCGCGGCACAAGGATGTTGTGCCACTTTGGCTAATCAGTGGTGGGAATTGGTATAGGACCATCCTTGAGTGTGAATTCTTCTACTAGTTGCCTTTCTCCAATGGTTCTGAGGTAATGCTTCGCCCTTTGGCCATTCACTTTGAATGTTCGAGTCCCGTCCTCGGATTCTAATTCAATAGCGCCATTGGAAGACACACTCACAACTTCGAATGGGCCAGACCATTTGGATTTGAGTTTGCCCGAAAAGAACTTCAATCTTGAGTTGAAAAGTATGACCAAGTCACTGGATTTTAATTCTCGCTTCAAATCTTCTTGTCATGAACAAACTTCATTCTTTCTTTATACATGGCTGCCTTCTCATAGGCATGGAAACGGAACTCTTCCATCTCGTTGCGTTGTGTCATCCTTAGATTAGCAGCTTCGGCCTAGTCAAGATTTAACTTTTTCAATACCCACATGGCTTTGTGTTCAAGCTCCACTAGCAAGTGACAAGCCTTACCAAAAACATACCGGTAAGGTGAGGTGCCAATAGGTGTCTTAAATGTCGTTTGATAGGCCCATAATGCATCATCTAGCTTCTTTGACCAGTCGGTCCTGTTTGCATTAACAGTTTTTGCTAGAATGTTTTTGATCTCCCGGTTAGAGACGTCAACTTGACCGCTTGACTGAGTATGATAAGGGGTGGCCACCTTGTGCTTAACTCCATATTTTTTGAGCAACCCGGCAAAAGCTCTATTGCAAAAGTGAGAACCACCATCACTAAAGATGGCCCTTGGGGTTCCAAACTGAGTAAATATGATCTTCTTCAAGAAGGCGGTTACACTTGCTGCCTCATTGTTTGGCAAGGCAATTGCCTCGACCCATTTGGAGACATAATCTACTGCCACCAAGATATATGTCATACCATAAGAGCTTACGAAGGGACCCATGCAACTATCCCCCACACATCAAAGATCTCGACCTATATGACAAAGTTCATAGGCATCCCATGCCTCCTAGAAATTGACCCTTGTCTTTGACATTGATCGCATTTGATCATTTGGTTTGCATCTTGGTAGATAGATGGCCAATAATAGCCACATTCAAGCACTTTTTCCGCAGTACAATTTCCTCCTTGGTGACCCCCAACTGGGGAGTCATGACATGATTTGAGAATTTGAATTACCTCATCTTCTAGAACACAACGCCAAATGATGTTGTCGGCACAAATTCGGAACAAAAAGGGTTCCTCCCAATAGTATTGCCTACACTCCCCCAAGAACTTTTTCTTTTGATAAGCTTCCAATCCGCCGGGGAGAAGGTCACTAACCAAGAAGTTAGCGATGTCAGCATAACAAGGAGTGGAGGTGCTAGATATTGCCAATAAGTGTTCGTCTAGGAAGACATCATTAATTTCAAGATCTTCTTTTGTTCTCCCTGCCTCTTCAAGCCTAGATAAGTGATCCGCAACTTGATTCTCTGTTCCTTTTCGATCTTTGACTTCAAAGTCAAACTCTTGTAACAAAATAACCCATCTGATCAATCTTGGTATAGCATCATTCTTCTCCATAAGGTAGCGGAGCACAGCATGATCGGTGTAGACTATCACCTTGGATCCCAATAAATAGGCCCGAAATTTTTCAAAAGCATAGACAATGGCAAGCAATTCTTGCTCAGTTACAGTGTAATTCATTTGTGTGCCATTGAGTGTCTTGCTTGCATAGTAGACAGGATGAAGAATCTTGTTATGTCATTGAACAAGCACTGCTCTAATAGCCACACCACTAGCGTCACACATTAGTTCAAATGGAAGAGACCAATCGGGTGTGACAATACTAGGTGTCATGGTGAGCCTTGCTTTCAATTCCTCAAAATCTTTGAGGCACTTCTCATCGAACTCAAACTTAGCATCCTTAGCTTGTACATGGGACTTGCACTTTTTCATAAGTCCTTGATAAATCGCCTATAAAAACTTCCATTCCCCAAAAAGCTCCAAAAACCTTTTACCGAAGTGGGAGGAGGAAGCTTGGAAATGATCGATCATTGCCCGATCAACCTTATACCTTGCTTGGAGATTTTGTAGCAAAGAACAATACCCTCATCCACCATGAGGTGAGGTCTCCTCACATCTTTTGAGCACTTGCCTAAAGGTTGTCAAGGTAATGCTCAAAGGAATCACCAACTACAGAGAAGTCATCCATGAATACCTCTAAGAAATCCTCCACCATGACCAAGAAGATTGACATCATGCATCGTTGAAAAGTAGTCGAGGAATTGCATAGCCCAAATGGCATATGGCTAAAAGCAAAGGTCCCATACGGACATGTGAATGTCGTCTTCTCTTTGTCCTCTAAGGCGATGTTGATTAAAATGACCTTTCCGCTAGCCGATCAAGCATTTGATCAATAAAAGGCATAGGGAAATGGTCTTTGCAAGTAGCACTATTGAGCTTCTGGTAGTCCATGCAAACTCTCCACCCGATCACCGTCCTCATTGGGATGAGTTCATTTTTTTCATTATAAATCACGGTTATGCCTCCTTTCTTTAGCACACATTGCACTGGACTCACCCAAGGACTATCGGCAATGGGATAGAAAACCCCAGCATCCAACCATTTTGTGATTTCTTTCTTCACCACCTCTTGTATGGAAGGATTTAACCTCATTTGATGCTCCACACTAGGTTTGCTCTCTTGATCCTATTGTACCTTGTGCTCACAGATTTCGGCGGGAATTACTCGAATATCCACTATAGTCCAACCATGGCCTGTATGTGCTCCCTCAAGGTATCCAATAAGTGTTCAACCTGCACACATTCAACAAAGAAGAAACAATTACGGGTAGAGTTTCATTATAGCCAAGAAATTTATACCTTAAGTGCAGCAGAAGTGGCTTGAGCTCAAGTTGTGGCGGCTCGACAATCGAAAGCTTAGCTGGAGGAGTGACTCTATTCTCTAAGTCAAGAGAAAGCTTCTTTGGTGCATAAGTGTAGGACCCAAGCCCTTCCAACGCATTCACCGATTCCACGTATCCTTCTATGTCCTCACCATTAAAATTCACCAAAATAGCCGCCAATGTCTCACCAAGGAATTCCTATTCCATCTTCACCTTGATTGTATCCTCTGCCTCATCAACAACATCAATGACTAAGATACTCTCGTATGCATGTGGCAATTTCATACCCTTACTTGATTGAAAGCTAACTTCTTCGTCATTAACTCGAAACTTGATCTCATTTCATTCCGGGTCCATGAGTGCCATCCTAGTAGCAAGGAATGGTCTCCCCAAGATGATAGGGATCTCTTTATCAACAGTACAATAGAGAATAACAAGTTGGCGGGGAGGAGAAGCTTCCCCACTTTCATAAGCACATCATCAACTATTCCCACTGGTCACTTTATTGAACGGCCGGGCATTTGCAACCTCATACTTGTAGGCCTAGGCATTCCCAATCCCGGTTGCTTGTATATAGCAAGGGGCATTAAGTTGATGCTGGCCCCATTATCACAACGTTTTGGTGCAAAATCACGCAATCCAATAGTGCATGGAATGGTGAAGGCTCCCAGGTCCTCTTTCTTTTAGACGGCGGTTGTTGCAATGATGGAACTAACCTAGTGATTCACCACTTCATTCTTGGTTGTTTTTCTTTTAGTGATCAAGTCCTTCAAGTACTTAGCAAAACCCGTCATCTCTTGAAATGCTTCCACAAATGGAATGTTCACCTATAATTGCTTTACGATGTCATAGAAATTCTCAAGTTTGCTGTCATCAACCCTTCTAGATAGTCTTTGTGGGAAAGAAGGAGGAGGTCTAGGAATTGGTGCTAGAGTGTTTGGTGCCTCTATTACCTTTTACTTAACCTCTTCATGGTTCACTTCTTGAGTTTTCACCTTCTTCGAGAGTCTTTCAACTTCAACAACATTTGGCACCTCAACTTGTGCCTGGACTTCTTATTCAGAATCTTCCACTTTGACCACATGTTCGTTCTCTCCTTGAAGTAGCTTCCCACTTCGAGTTGTGATGGCCATACAATGAGAGGTTGGACCACTCCCACTACCTTTTGGGTTTGCAATTGTATCACTTGGGAGCATGCCTTTTTGCTTTGGATTTTGATCTCTTGATAGATCCCTCATTTACATCTCCAACCTTTGAATAGATGCGGTGTGAGAACCCACAAGCTTGGTCATATTCTTCGTTGAAGTGTCGGATCTCTCTTGATTATGCAATACTCTTTCAAGGTTTTCCAACTTGGACTCACTTGAAGAACCTTCCTTCCAATATGGAGAGTTAGAATTTGCCCCTCTGGTGGAACATAGGGGTTTGAACTCCGATTTGAAATATTGTTGTTGTTATTACTCCAATTTCCTTGATTTGAACTACCTTGATCGTTTCGCCACTGTTGGTTGCCTTACCCTTGCGAGTTAGACCTCTATTGGTGTTGTTGTCCTGAACCTTGGTAGGTTGTCTTTGATATCCTCCTTGTGAATTGTTGATATAATTTGTTTCTTCATATTACTCATTTGACATGGGTTGCACATCTTCCACAACATTCACCTTTTTTGTTTAGCTTTCAGTGAACATTTTCGTCAACATGTTGACATTGGTGACAAGCCCGAAAATTATTTGATCTCTTTCTTGGTTCTCCTTAATTATTTTGGTCAAGGAAGGAGTACCGTATGCAATTCCACTTGTGGTGTCTTCTGAGTGCCAAGCTTGGTTATGTTCGGCCATCTTGTCAAGGATTTGTATGACCCTTGCAAATGTTTTATCCAAAAAAGGATCCACCCGCTATAATTTTGGCTATATATTGATTCATAGGTTCCCCAAGCCCATTTAGAATTTCTCCAACAAAATATTATCCGAAAAGCCATGATTCGGCGACCTCACAAAATATAGCTTGAATCTATCCCATGCCTCATGTAGATGCTCTCTCGGTAATTTCTTGAAAAAGAAAATTTTATCCTGAAGCTCGGACTTCTTGGTTTGTGGGAACCATTTTTCTAGGAAAGCTCGGACAAGTTCGGGCCAAGTGTGGAAGGAATTAGGAGGTAAATTTTGGATCCACTGTATTGCCTCTCTGATTAGAAAATACTTGAACACCCTCAACCTTAAGGCATCATCTGAGACATGATTCTTCTTTTGCATTACACACATGCCCAAATATTTCTGAGATGTTGTTGCGGATCATCGTCGGTGGAATTTCTAAAGAACCCCTCTGCCATTAGCACTAGGATTAGACTGTGTTCCACTTTGAAGGTGGCAGCGTCAACTCTTGGAGGGACAGTGGCATTTGTATTCTCATTAGACTCATCTATATCCGCAAACACATTCTCTTCTTACCGCTCGCCCATGTTTACCTAATGAAACCAAGCAAAGTAAGCAAAGTGTGATGGAATAGAAGAAGACATAAGTAAAGCACACACTAGGTAGTAATTTCAAAACCGTACTCCCCGGCAACGGCGCCAAAATTTGATATGCTCAGATTACACCTATATAAATGGTGTAAGGCGGTCGATGTCAAATATAATAACCCAACTAGGTTGGGGTCAAATCCCACAGGGAATAGGTGTGAAAAGGTTACTTGAATAGTGTTAAACTTGACTTAAGTCGTAGTTCTACTCCATTAGTTTAAAAAAAGTTTTGTAATTGTGAATTGTCAAGAAAAGCTTTTTTATTAAGAGAAATTGATTAATTTGATTGAGAAACTAAGGTTGTGTCTCCATCAATATAATGTAATGCTATCAGTGTTAATATGATATATTTCTAATGAAAGGTCCTTTGATATGCAAATAGTTCCTAAATGACTACCCAATATTTTCTGATAATTAGGTAGTATTTCCTCTTTATGATTTTTCCAAATATAAAAGAGTTACAATTAAGAACAACCAATTTATGCCAAGTAGAACCCACTTATCCCTAAGCGATTCTATTAAACAAGGTTTAAAGCCTTGAGTTCTTGCTATTCAATTCTACCAAAGCCTAACCCACTTTTCCAAGTAAAGATAGAGTAAAATGGCACTAGTCAATTTTTGCAACCATCAACCATAAATGAACCATGGGAAATGAATAGAAATCAACCAACCATTATATATATATATATTCAATGGTATACGCCCATTAACATTACACCCACTTAGGGTCTACAACCTTAGTATTTAAAGTTAGCTACTGATACGAGAATACAAGAACAAAGTAATAAATAAAGTCAACACAGAGGACAAAATCTTGGAATCTCTCTCAAAAGCTTCCAAAATAATGGTGTATTCAATGCTCTAAGTGTAGCCTCTTTTTCAGCCAAGATGGTCCACAAAAACCCTAAACATTCTATTTATAATGGTCTAAAAGTCATGGTCAAAATGTGAAAAAATGACCCTGCAGATCAAGTTTGCGACCGCAGAATGGGTCGCAGAACGCATGCACGGTCCGCGCATCTTCATTTTCACCGCAGAATTGATCACAAAGTTTTCCAGTTTTCCAATTGCATTTTGGGTATGTGGTCCGCATATTGGTTTCACGACTGTATATCGTGCCGCAAAGTCATCTTCTCTGGAACTCTTTTTGCATTTGTGCGATCACTATGCGGTTCGCACCAGAGTTATGCTACTGCACAATGGATCGCAGATTTGACTCTCAGATACTGGGATGATCTGCTTCACTCTACGATGGGTCTGCGGTCCGCACATTACTTCTGTGGGCGCAGACCTGCCGCATTTCTGCCTTTCCTTGGGTTTTTGTCATCTTTTTCATATTCTTGGTTCTTCAAGTCTGGTTTCATACAAAACACCACATAATAAATGACTTATAATGCTTTAAAAGATGAGATAAAGTCTACGTAATTAGTATCAAAAGTGCCACATTTCTACGGCACATTAAGTGGCAGGACATGGCGGAGGATATTATGAATCGATTCGGATTTAATACCGAGATCACTCCAGACAGGTTGGCTTTGATGAATTTACAGAAGAAACCCTTGGATTCATTTCAAGAGTACGCTCGCTGCTGGAGGTTGAAAGCTGTCAGGACCCAACCCCTACTAGATGATAATGAGCTAACCAAGTGTTTTATTCGAGCCCAATAAGGAATTTATTTTGAAAAGATGATGAGTATGATGGGTCAAAAATTTTCCAAGCTGGTTAAAATGGGAGACTTCCTAGAAGAAGGTGTCAAATCAGGAAAAATACAGTCAATAGCCGTGCTGCAAGCTGCTAGCAAGGCTATATAATCAGGTTCCATAGAGAGTGGGAAGAAAGAGAAAGAGCTTTAACGGCAATCGTCCCCTACTATCAGTCAAGTCCTCCACGTTGAACCAACTCTTACCCTACAAACACCCATCTCTCACATCAACCCACCTACGCCCCAGTGTATAACACCCAACCATACTAAAATGCTCAACCCTCACTACAACTCGCACTGAGCCAATATACATCAAAACCCATCACGACCATATGCCCAAATTCAAACCACCACCCACCAAAATAGACCTGCCTATGCAACAGGCCACGCCCAAACTTTGAAGAAAGAAATCCAGAAATTTCACTCCAATTGCTGAAGCCTTAGCCAAGTTGTTTGAAATGTTTAGGAGATCCGTATTGATATACCAGTGGAAGGGAGAATTCCCAACCAACCCTTCAAATATTTTGATGCAACCAAGCATTGTGCCTACCATTCGGGTGTTCCTAGGCTTGATACCGAGGATTTCTATATATTAAAGAATGAGATCGAGCAGCTAATAAAGAATGGAGCCATCCAATTTACTCCAACTCCACCAAATGTAAACCATAACCTATTGCCAAACCATAGAAACCAAGGAACATGATTGCATTGGACAAGGATTATGACTTGAAGGGACCATCGTCACTATTAGGAATGTCGAAGGTGTAAGAGTGCCACCTGGAGTGGCCCTATTGATTACTGTGCAGTTGAAACCTCTTATGATGGTTCAAAGATAACAACAATGGTCCACCGCCACCGTCAGAAATAAGGGAAGTCGAGAATACAGAAAAGTGCCATGGACTTACCAATCAAAGGGATATGGCAAAATGACATTCTCCGCAGCTGCTCATGGAATGACTAGATTAGGAAGGTCTTACGCAACAAAAGAGGTGAACTGAAGGAACTCGAGTAGAGAACAGAAGCAAAGAAGAAACATAACAGACGCTGAGGCGGCGGAATTTTGGAGAAAGATATCGGCTAAGGAATATTCCATAGAGGAATAGTTGAGAAAGACCCCAACTCACATATCAATCATGGATATATTGATGAGCTCTGATAGTCATAGGGATGCATTGGTGAAGGTGCTAAGCGGAGTGAGTGTGCCACCAGTGAGGCGTTACGGCAACCATTAGAAAGGTGGTTGAAGAAAACATGATTTCCTTTGGAAGGAATGAACTTCCTGTGGAGGGTATGGATCATAACAAAGATCTGTATATCACAGTCAAGTGCGGGGATAAATTCGTATCGCGAGTACTTGTCGACGGAGGATCCAGAGTAAACATTTGCACATTTAACTCTAAGAGAATTAGATATCTATTTGGGGGAAGTGAAAGAAAGCCATGTAAGAGTGAGGGCTTTCGATGGGTCACAAAAGGATGTCCTCGGAGAGATCTACTTAGCCTTACAGATTGAACCAGTTGAGTTCCCAATATTGTTTCATGTGATGGACATTTTGTCTTCGTACAACCTATTACTGGGAAGGCCCTGGATACATATGGCAGGGGCGTTCGTTCCACCCTCCATCAGTGTACAAAATTCAAGTGGGATTGCCAAGAGATTATGATACATGGGGTGTGGAGACGGTCAGCTTACCTGGAGCATGCGGTCCCTTTTATAGAATAATTAGATGGGGTCGCCTTTCATGCGGTCGAGATCATGCAAGAAACAGAAAAGGAGAATAATGAGCAGAACCATGGTATGCAGTCACCGTACAAGTCAAAGATGGCAATGCAGAGATGACGAAATATTGGTACTGACTAGGGAGTGAGCTAGGAGCCCGATCATATGGGATAACAGAGACAATTGAAGAAAAAGGATATAAAGGTACCGCTGGCTTGGGTATCAACCTAACACTGGAAAGACCTATAACAGTAACCCTAGGAAGAAGGTTTTTTTACCATAGCGTGTTCCGGGCCCGGGTCAGAGCTCACCACCAGAGGATGACATCATTGACGGAAAGGGAAGGTTGTTCGTGACTATGATCGAGGAATGTTGCGGTAAAGCTGATATCAAGACACCGACCATTAGGGATGCCGAACCAAGAGAGACCTTGCAGAATTGGACCGCCAGTCCATCTCTGCTTCTCCGAGAGTCTTGGTAGTGTTGAATTGTAGTAATTTTAAAAAACGCACAGTCAATTGAGGCATGAACCGTGCTTGTACCTTTTTGTTAAATCACCTCTTTTAACACTAAGATGTTCCTTTTGATGAAATAAAGAGAATTATTTTTCTTGAAATCGTTGCAAATTCATCATTTGCCCTTATTTATACTTAGTTTTCCTTTTCAGCAATCAAATAGATATAAACTCGCGTTCCACGATTATGACATGTAATGAAACCCTTGAGGAAAACAATCCAGACTACGAAGAGTAAGATTGAAGCATGATGCTCGAGAACCTCGCGCAAGAGATCGAGTAGCTAGAGAGCCAAAATAAGCCCAACCTTGAAGAAACAAAAGTAATTAACTTGGGAAGTGAAGAAGATGTGAAAAACACTTGAACCAGCATCAATATGAAGACAGAATAAGAGGAATAATTGGTAGATCTCCTCAGACAATACATCAATGTATTCTCTTGGTCATATGACGACATGCCTAGATTAAGTACCGACATCATCTCTCATTGATTGCCCACCGATCCTGCCAAAACACCAGTCAAGCAGAAACCCAAAAAATTCAAGCCAAATTTGAGTCTAAAGATAAAAGAAGAAGTCACCAAGCAGATAGAGGCGAATGTGGTGAGAGTCACCAATTATCTTACATGGTTGGCAAACATCGTACCAGTACCGAAGAAGGATGGGAAGCTTAGGATATGTGTGGACTATCGAGATCTTAACAAAGCTAGTCAAAATGACAATTTTCGTCTACCAAATATTCATATCCTTATCGACAACTCCGGGAAGAATGAGGTGCAATCGTTCGTGGATTGTTTTTCCAAATACCACCAGATTCTAATGCACGAAGAAGATGCGGAGAAAATAGCATTCACCATGCCATGGGCAATTTATTATAACAGTTTCATGCCCTTTGGTCTCAAGAACGCCGGTGCTACCTAGATGAGGTCCATGATGACCCTCTTTAACAGCATGATCCACAAGGAAATTGAGGTATAGGTGGATGATGTCATCATCAAGTCTCGGAAGAGTGCGGATCATTTGGACGACTTGAAGAAGTTCTTTGAATGTTTGTGGAGGTACAATTTAAAGTTGAATCCTGCGAAACGTGCATTCGAAGTCCCCACACGAAAAATGTTAGGTTTCATCGTTAGGAGAAAAGGATAGAGCTAGATCCTTCAAAAACCAAGGCCATCCAAGACGTGCCTCCACCCAAAATCAAGAAGCATGTGATGAGCTTCCTCGGAAGATTAAATTACATCAGTAGGTTCATAGCCTAGTTAACACTATTCTGCGAGCCATTTCAAACTGTTAAAGAAAGACGCCGCTACAAAGTGGACAGAAGAATGTCAGAAAGCTTTCGACAAGATCAAAGAGTATTTGTCCAATCCGCTAGTGTTAGTTCCTCTATGAACTCGGGAAGTCGCTGCTATTATACTTCTCTATCTTGGATAATGCATTCGGATGTGTGTTGGGACAACACGCTAAGACTAGAAAAAGGGAGCAAGCTATCTATTACCTAACCAAGAAATTCACACCGTATGAAGCCCGATACACCTTGTTAGAGCGAACTTGCTGCTCTCTGACCTGGCTTGCTCAGAAGTTAAGGCACTACCTGTCGGCATATAGCACACATCTGATATCCCGACTTGACCCGCTCAAGTGCATCTTCCAGAAGCCAATGTGTATAGGAAAGTTGGCCAAATGGAAGATTCTTCTTAGTGAATTTGATATTGTGTACATGACGCATAAAGATATCAACGGACACACATTTTCCGATCTTCTCATAGAGAACCCGGTGGACGAGGATTACGAGCTACTCACCACATACTTCTTAGATGAAGAAGTGTTGTTCGCAGGGGAGGACATTGCAGAATCATACCCAGGGTGGATAATGTTTTTTTGATGGAGCAACAAGTTTCAAAGGGGCAGTCCTAATTTTTGATCCGGGACAACATTACCTGGCTTAAGCCAAAATAAGGTTCCCTTGCAAAAAATAATATGGCAGAATATGAGGCATGCATCCTCGGGATTAGGATGGCAGTTGATATGAACATCATGGAACTTTTGGTCATATGAGATTCTGATTTGCTGATACATCAAGTTGAATGGACCACCAAACATGTCATGATCCTTCCATACTTGCACTGCGTAAAAAGGTTGAGTAAAAAGTTTGCCAAGATCGATTTCAAACACGTTCCTAGCATCCAGAATAAGTTCGCTGACGCTCTTGTAACCTTGTCATATGTGATCCAGCATCCAGACAAGAATTACATCAACCATCGAGACATAGATTCGAGATCAGAATGCGTATTGTTTCCATGTAAGATAGAAGCCAGATGATAAGTCTCGGTACTATGACATCAAAAAGTTCTTCGAAGTAAGAGAATACCTAGAGAATGCCACCAATGGTCAAAAGCGAGCACTACGAAGACTAATGAATCACCTTTTCCTTAACGTGGAAGTCCTGCACATGAGAACCCCGGACATAGGTCTGTTGAGGTGTGTAGAGGTTGTTGAAGCAACAAGATTACTGGAAGAAATACATGCAGGAACGTGCAAGCCTCACATGAATGATTTCACTTTAGCCCAAAAGATTAACAGCCAAGTACTTTTGGATGACAGTGGAATGTGATAATATCGGTTACATGCAAAAGTGTCACCAGTACCAACTTCACGAGGATTTCATCCTGGTTGCACCTAATGAGTTGAACATAATAGGTTCTCCTAGGTCGTTCGCCGCTAGGGGCATGGATGTTATTGGACCTATAGAACCCACCGCATCAAACGAACATTGTTTCATCCTGGTAGCCATCGACTACTTCACCAAATGGGTCGAAGATTCTACATACAAGGCCTTCACAAAGAAGATGGTGGCAGATTTTGTCTATAACAACATAGTTTGCAGATTTGGGATCCCAAAATAAATCATAACTGATAATGCAGCCAATATCAACAGCGATCTCATGAGGGAGATTACGAGAAGATCAGAATCATCCACCGTAATTTCATAGCCTACAGGCCACAAATGAATGAAGCAGTTGAAGCAGCCAACAAAAACATCAAGAGGATCTTATGGAAGATAATGGACAATCACAGGCAATGGCACGAGAAGCTATCTTCGCCTTGCTGGGTTGCTGCACCACTATGAGAATGTCTACTAGGGGCAACGCCATACATGTTGGTATATGGAATATAAGCTGTGATACCCGCAGAGGTCGAGATACCATCTTTAAGAGTCATTCAGAAGGCAAAGTAGATGATGCAGAATGGATACGTGTCAGGCAAGAATAACTCATGCTCATCGATGGAAAGAAAATGGATGCAGTATGTCATGGACATCTGTATCAAAGTAGGATGGCCAACGTGTTTAACAGAAAGGTGAAACCTCGGCAGTTCACACCGAGTAGTTGGTTCTGAAAAAGATATTCCCTCATCAAGAAGAGGCCAAAGGAATATTCGCACTGATTTGACAGGGTACTTATGTGGTCCATCGAGTACTGTCGGGAGGAGCACTGATCCTAGAAGAAATGGACGGCAGAGTCAACACGAAGCCCATCAACTCTGACGTAGTCCAGGGATACTACATTTGAAGACAATAGAGTTAGGGTTTTATTGTAATAGAATTACGCCTGACCTAACTTCCCACGGTGGGAGACATAGGCAACCCACGTAGGGTCCAGTCTCCCTCCCCTTTTTGTAATAGAAAGTCCAAATGCCTTTTTGTATGTATTCGGAACTATGCCACGACTTGATTTCCTTAGGCGAAAATACGTAGGAAATCCACATCGGCTTCAGTCATCTATTGTATTTGAACTACGTTCGGCCTGATTCCATTTGGATGCGTAGGCAGTCTGAGTCAGACTCGTCCACTTCATTTCAATTTCTTATCAATTTGCATCCATTATAGTCAAACTACGTTTTGACCTGATTCCATTTAGATACGTAGGCTGCCTGAGTCAGGCTCGGTCATTCCTTCATAATTCATTCATCATTTTATCATTCTCAAACTACGTTCATACCTGATTCTATTCGGATATATAGGCAACCTAAAAAAGATTGTTCATAATCCTAGGAAAGCCTTTGCAATGCATTTGTTTAGATTAGGACACGATCGTGATGGCAAGAAGCTACGTCATCAGCAGGATCTCCAGAAATCATCGTCAACGGGACAAAATCACCCAGAAATAATACTCGCGTCAAAGGGAATGTCTAAACATGTCATAATACGGAACAACGACATTTGCCATAAGGATAAATGATTTTCAAAATATTTTTAGTAAATTCTATCTATCTACCTACCGAACTTCATGGAAATCTACCAGATCTGGGGCAAGGCTAGACCTATTATCAACACAGACCAATGCCCCCCCCCCCCC